>JAHPZR010042472.1:0-10000 GCA_019787425.1 Platygyra sinensis | reverse complement strand
GCTGTGGTTAGCTCGGAGGTGATTAAACCAAGTACTATTCACCTACTAGTAGCCGAAGACAAACAACATGGCTTTCCGTTTCGGTTAGGTTTCCGCACTGGAAATTATTTCCATGAACGAAGAGGCTGTACCAAAAACCAAAAAGTGGCAACAAAGTTTGGTGCAATAGTATTTAATGGTAAGTTGTTTAATCTCTCCAGCCTCATATTCTAAGGCGAAAAATAAAAAAAAACAATGCCTTGTTTGCGAAAACTGTCGAGCACTAGAATTACAATGTAAACAATGAAACATCTAATTTTTTTACAGCTTGGTTCGACAACAAGAGGAATTTAACTCAACCATTGAGGTAATGACACCGCAGACACTTAACAAGTGCCTGCAAAAGTTTTGTTTGATGGCACTGAGAAGGCGAGACGGAACCTTTTACAACAAAAAATCGTTTACCGACCATTTGTCGGTGTATTGTCACAAATTACTCTTTGGTCTGTTAGTTATTCAGCTTGTGTGGTATATACTAAAACAATTATTCACCTCAGTGTCTGTGAAAGTGGTGGATATTATTAATCACCGCTCTGACCAATTCAGTTATTACGCCCACTAAGGCAGGATTCTTATTCGCAGATATAGAGATGTTCAAATGAGAGGAGCGAGAGAGCTTATTGAGTGGAACGCTTTTGTCTTTCATTTTCCCTTGCGAAAATTGGACTGTTTTTGTGAGGACACAAATATCTTAACCCTGTTTACCCTGGGAGGAGGAGGGACAAAGCGCCTGTTGTGATTTCAATATTTCCTTACTTAAGCTGGCAACAGTAATTTTCTAACAGCTACGCTCCGAAGGATGAATACTACCAAGGTTTAAGGTGATTCCCGGGTAAAAGAACCCGCCATAAATTTCCGATAAAACTTGGTATGGTGTCATTACAGTACAAGGAGATGTTAAAAACGTAATAAAAAGAGGGGGTCACCATGCTTGTTTTCATGCCACGATGCTGACAAATATGGTTATTTGGGTGAATTTTGGTTATCCCAGTGCGCAACAAATAAGCTCGATTATTTTCCAATGCGGCGTGTTATATCACACAGAGTTCGACTTTCTTTGATTGCTTATTCATCTACGTCCCAGAAAAAATGGCTTCAAATACCCTGCATTATTACTTGATATTTTTATCCCTTAAAGGAAACATAATTTGGACTTGCTCTATTGCGCCCGTTACGTCTCTATCTGTAGCATTTATTTCATTTGCCAAAAAACTAGCCATAGATTTCTGCCAATTTTTTTCTCAGTTATTGCGGATATTGTTCTCATTGAATTTCATCGCGCAGAATGCCTCGACATATCCGGGACTTAAACGTAGAGTCCGCGCGAAATTTCAAATTCAATCAGGCTGCCCGATGGTCAAACAATAAAGAAAATGACCAGAAAATGGCCGACAACGCATACTTGTTTAGAGTTTACGTGCTTCATACTTGTGTTTCGTAGTGGTTATCATATGGCTTTTGTAGATTAGACATTGATGGAATAAAGGAAGCATTTTTTGACATGTTACGAATAGTGGATTTAGTCGTTTTCTTTTCCTGAATTTGGTCCATTTCAGGGAAAATATTGTATGACGAAATATTTGGAGTATGAATTTTTCTCCTTCAAAGTGCCCTTCTTAACGGCTATCATACGGCTTTGAATGTATGTTGTTTAAGGAAGCTTTATGCCAAGTTTTAACGGAAAATGATGTTTCAAACTGGTCGTTCTGTCTAACTTTCCAACACTCCTGCTAATCTTTCAGCCTTCGTTCGCTCGGGCTCGCTTTGAAATTCTCGCGAGAGTTAAAACGGGTCCAATTTTGAATAATTATCTCGTACAAACAATGGAAGACGATGCTCGCTCAGGCTTAAGATGCATTCAAGCAGGACTGTCTTTTATTTTAGTTTTCCACACCATCGTACGAATAGAAAAGACCTGTGTTGTGTTTGAAATCCTTGATCAACGTACAGACTTAACTTAAACCGAACGAGTGATAGACTGTGTCTAATGAAATGTTTTGATCGGTCGAGTAATAGAGGGCAACGATAAAGTAGATGCAAGTGCTTCGCGCACCGCACTTTCCATATGACATCGCTTTGAAAGAATATTTTTTTGTGTGTGTGTGGGAAAACTTTCGGCTTCCGCGTTCAAACCATTGCGAATGTGACATTTCAACGAAAAACGGATAGAATGCCGCTGCAACACGACTTTGTTGACAAAAGTCTTTGTGAAGAGCGTAGGCCGCGTTTAAATTAGAGCGACAGCCGCCGATTCATTGACGAGAACAGTCGGAAATCCGAAAGCTTAATCTATGCCATTATTAGTCATTGCATTTAAAAACTAGGCACTGCAAGTACATGTCGCGAAAGACAATAGCATTCTGCGCGATGATAAAATAAAAAGTGGGGGTCACCGTGCTCGTTTAAGAGAAAAGGAGCTTTTATCTCGCTATCGATTTTAGTTTGAGAGAAATCTCTTATGTTTTGTACGCGCGCGCGCTGATGACGCAAAAATCGTGCGCAGTAGGAATGCGCAATGCAAAACTCGGGAATCACCTTAACAAATGATGCTACAATAATATAACCATACAAATGCCCAATCATTGGTATACAAGTTGCGGTCATACTGTTTTATATTACCATAGCAAAAATATGACCCGTTAAAGACTACCTTAATTTCAGCTTTAATAATACAGATGAAAAAATTACTCGATTCTGATTGGCTGAGAGCAGTGCAGTTCAAGCGTAACACCAGTGCAAAAAGTGTAACACCGGTGCAAAAAGTGTAACAGCGGTGCAAATTACACATCGTAATTCTAGATTATGATTTGCAGAAAGACAATGAGAAATTTTGTAGGGCAATGATATCATATAAAGCAATAACAAAAAGTTTGTACGGAAACTTTGAAAAAAGTTTTCTCGAATGCGAAATAAACGGCTTCAAGAAACATCTTACGACACTTTTTCCGCGCAAATTTTTTCATGTTTGTATTATTAATAAGTAATCATACGGTTTTTTCTCGTTCAATTTGGAATTAATTTGCACTTGTGAGTTTTTCAAAAAGCTGAAATTGCACTCGCCGAAGCGGCTCGTGAAATTTCAATTTTTTGAAAAACTCACTCGTGCAAATTAATTCCAAATTGAACTCGAAACCGTATGATTACCTATACTAAGCTCCTATAACTCAGAAACGAGTCTGGTGACCCCTATTTTTAATTACGAATTGTGATAAGCATAACCATGATAAGGTGCACAGTCTACCTCTTGGAAAATGCGGGAAACTGTTTCGAGCCACCTTGAATAGTATTTAAAGCATAATTATCAAGTGTTGTGACTTCTCCTGGCAATCTTGGCGTGCCAGTTGTCTGATTATGTGACTACATCTTTTTATGCCAACCACGCTTTCAGAGACGTGGTGTTAGTTAGATTTTCTGACGATCAAACTTTACATTATTTCCAGACGTAACAAATCAATCACATCAGTAGATCATCCGTTGATTACTTTTTGATTACCATAGATTACTTATTCGTGTCATTGATTATCGATTAGTTTAAAACGTCTGGTATTTATTTATATTCTTTCGATTATCCTGTGTTTTTTGTAATGCTTAAATGAATCTTGATTCTTGAAATGTGATGTCCAATGGAATCTATGTAATATATAGATTTAGCCAAGCCTAACATGCCGAGCTCCTAAAATAACAATAAATTAACCTGGCTTGAGCCTGCGATCCAATCGAAAACCAGTGCCTTCAAAATAACGTGACTTTTAAACCTGAAACTGAGGTGATTAGCGGCCAGAATACTGACCTAGCCGCTTTCGCGGCCAGGAATATTTTGCCGCTATTCGCCGAGATTAAAACCTTCCGCTTCCCGTAATTTTATCCCACCACCTCCACCATTGTCCGTTTTGGTCTCATCCTCTGTAAATAAGGAGACTCAAACACATCTTAGTCATTTAACTGCGCTTTCCTTTTTTTCTTCATTTTCAGCCTTGCTCTTCATTCCCACGTCTTTTGACAGCTTAGGACCTGTTTACAAGGAGAGGGGGTTATTTTAGCAAGCCGGTTTCCCTAGCACTCATACGTGTCCTATTCTTTCCGTCGTCGTGTTTACAAGGAAGCTAGGGTTACCCGGGTTGGCGGGTTACACTATCTGCGTGCTAGGGTTACCCTGGCAGGCGGGTTCACTTTTTCCCTTGTAAACACTCCAGCTAGGGTAGCCCGCCTACCCTTAGGTAACTTTCTAATTGTTTCCAGACCCTTTGAGTGTAACCGCGCATTAAGTTGTCCCTGGTTGTAGGGTTACCCTGCCTGTGAAATTTTGATTGTAGACCCGGGCTATCTTTTGCCCTCCAGTTAAGGTTAACTCGCTTGCTAGGGTAACCCTCCCTCCTTTTTAAAACAGGCCCGGCCTTAAACGACAACACTTAATGATCTATGACTTAATTACCGTAGAAGGATTTCCAATTTTATTAGTCACGGTAAGCCTCAGTTTTTAACCCAAGGGCAAATTTTCGTTTCCCCGTCCACCCAGACGTCTCACAACAACCTAACTTTAAGTCAAATAACATTTTGGGTTCTTGTTCTTGAAGGAATTTCAACGATTTACTTCTTACGCTTCTAACCCTTCCCACTCCCGCCTCCAGCCCTCCATTTCCCCGGGCTACCCCTTGTAGCTAACAGTTCTTGTTGTCACTACGTCTTGGTTTTCGAACTCACGCTCGGGTTGACTGAGGCTCGAGGAGCCCGTTGAGGTTTGAGAAATTGACGATTTAGCGAGCGATTGAGCGAGGTTCGACTAGAAAGATAAATAAAAATACATGTGAAGAAAAAGCCGAGCGACAGTAAAACACAGGACAGAATACAAACTTACAAATGCTTCCTGGCTGTAGCGACGATCTTGAAGCTAGATAGAGATTTGGTCCGCAAACACTGAGAATGAAACTAGCGATAACGTGATTGAAAAGACTCGCGAACTAGAAAACCGTTAGCCTTAAATAGACCTAATTTGCATGCATAAATTTAAGCTAAATAAAAATTCGCACGTGGAATCCTACATCCCGGCCCCTAAATGCGCTACATAAGCATTTACATCAGCCAAAAAAGGATTCCAACGCAATGTCAACATCAATTGTTCATTTGTAAAGTGTCCCTGGATAGATAACCAAGTTCCACAGTTAAGTGTCCTCCGCAACTTCAGCTGCTCCTTCAAGTAAGACTATCTTGTCAATAGGTCGTTCGAGTGTGCTTGATTTTGTCTTCAGTGTGACGCTTCTCACGAGACGGTCTCGCTGGCTGGTCTTGACGCTTGTTATGCGTGCAAGTGGCCATAAACCCCTCGGCGACTTCTCATCTGTGAGCAGTACGATATCTCCGATTTGAAAATTTCGGCGCGGCCTAAACCATTTTTGCCTCTCTTGCAAAGTTGGCAGGTATTCCTTTACCCATCTGCGCCAAAATACATCCGATAAGTACTGGACTTGCCTCCACCTGCGCCTGGAGTATATGTCCTCCTTGGCAAAGATTCCAGGAGGGAACGATTGGCTGTACCGAAAGAGGAGAAGGTGATTAGGCGTGAGGGGTTCAAGATCGCGGACGTCGTCTGAGACCTTTTTCAAGGGCCTGCTGTTTACGATTGACTCCGCTTCGCACATGAATGTTGACAGCCCCTCGTCATCTAGTACTTGCTCCCTGACTAATGCGTTTAAGACCTTCCTTACCGTCCTTATACAACGCTCCCATGGACCGCCATGGTGGGACCCGCATGGAGGGTTGAATACCCATTGGACGTTTCTCTGAAGAAGGAATTCGGCGATTTTTTCCTGGTTCCATTCCTTAATAGAGCGGTTAAGTTCGCGTTCTCCTGATACAAAATTGCCGCCGTTGACGGATCTTATCAGTTCCGGAGATCCTCTTCTTGCAACAAATCGCCTGAAACTGTTTAAAAACGAATCGGTATCGAGATTGTGGGCCACTTCTATGTGGACAGCGCTTACCACCAGGCAGGTGTACAGCACGCCGTAACGCTTAACTTCTGTTCTTCCACGGCGAATCAGGAACGGGCCAAAGCAGTCGACTCCCACATAGGTAAAGGGAGGTTTGTCAGGTGTAATTCTGTCCAGTGGCAGATCCGCCATTTTCTGTTCACCAACGGGGGCCTGCCTTCTCTTGCAGGGGACGCAGGCATTTAGACATCTTCGCACGGCAGTTCTGGCGCCGACGATCCAAAATTTCTCTCTAATCAGGCTAAGGACATGCTCCACTCCTGAATGACCGGAAACATGATGATAATGGCGAATGATGAGAGGGACAATATGATGCGACTTTGGCAAAATTACTGGATGCTTGGCATTCTGCTGGAAGGGTCCATTGGCTAACCTTCCTCCCACACACAACAAGCCGTCAATCATCCGGGGATCGAGTTTAACTATCTTGCTCGATTTCTTGACTTGACGCTTTGAGCTTTGTTCACCTGAGGGTGGAGTGGATGATGCCTTTCTCAATATGACCAATTCCTCTTCAAAACTTTCATCTTGAACGCGTCTCAAAATTTCCTTTTCAGCATTTCGTAACTCGCCAAGGGTAATTGGGACAAGGTTGGTTTTCTCAGTGACTGCTGTGTAACCACTCATACGTTGCTCAACTGCCGATCGAAGATTATCGCGATAGCGAAGGATCCACGCAATGAATTTCTTCAACCGGTACCAAGAGGAAAATCGTTCAAAGATCTTGTTCATTGGTTCTTCTCTGATTTCTGTGGACTGGAAGTATACTTCAGCTGTTGATTTTACCTCTGGGTCGTCTGGTGAAACCTCCAGGACCGGACTGGGTCCAATAGGCCAAGAGGATTCTGGACGCCATAGGAAGTCTGGGCCTCTGAGCCATCGGCTGTTATTTAACAGAGCCTCTGCAGAAAGCCCTCGCGATGCGTCGTCCGCTGGGTTCTGCGAGGAGTCAACATGCCTCCACTGCGAGGCGGCCGCGACCTCCTGTATTGTAGCTACCCGATTCGCCACAAAGGTATGAAAGCGCTTGCTCTCGTTACGGAGGTATCCCAAGACGCAGGTGCTGTCAGTCCAAAACACAGACTCATCGACGTGTATGTCGGTCTCAGTTCTAATGATCTTGTCCAGTCTGGCTGCAACAACAGCTGCGCTCAACTCTAGTCGAGGAATTGTAAGATGCTTGAGTGGTGAGAGCCGGGATTTCGCAATGACGAATGAACAATTGATGTTGACATTGCGTTGGAATCCTTGTTTGGCTGATGTAAATGCTTATGTAGCGCATTTAGGGGCCGGGATGTAGGATTCCACGTCTGGTAGAAGGTTTGTCCTTTATGGATATCCTAAAACCAAAGGTGTCCGTCTCGACATCCCATCGGGTTCCCAGAGCACGTTCACAAGGCAGCTGGTCGAGTAGATGATCCTTCACCGAGATTGCTCTCTCTGACGTAGGTACAGACTCGATGACCCTTCTAGAGTTAGAAATCCATTTGGTTAACCGAAAGCCCCGTTTGGAAAGCAGTGCGCGAAGTTCTGATACCAGTGATATTGCCTTGGTTTCGCCTTTGATAGACTTCAAAACAATCATCCACATAGAAATTGCGCCTAACAGTTCTCACTGCCTCTTCGGTGAAAATTTCTTGATTATCATCTGCCGTCTGCGTTAAGCCAAAATTAGCGCAACTCGGAGACGAAGTGGCACCAAATAAATGAACCAACATTTGGTAATCTTCTGGATCCTTGTTGAAATCGTTTTCTGGCCACCATAGGAAGCGAAGGGCATCACAATCCTTGGGGCTGACACGCACCTGGTGGAACATTCCTTCGATGTCGGCCATTATGGCAATGGGTTCTTCACGAAAGCGGATCAGAACTCCCACCAAGTTGTTCGTTAGGTCTGGACCCTGAAGTAGTTGAGAGTTTCGGGACACCCCGTTGTATCGCGCGGCACAGTCGAACACCACACGAAGTTTGTCAGGCTTTTTTGGGTTCACGACAGGGTGGTGAGGTAAATACCATGCTACACGGGCCGTGTGCTCCAATGGAGTCTTGGGAACCATCTGAGCGTGCTTATTCTCGAAAAGGCTGTCCATGAATGCTGAATACTTCGATCGCAGGTCTGGGTTCTTAAGCAATCTTCTGCGCAGTAATTTTAAACGGTGTTCTGCCATTGCTCGATTGTTTGGTAAACAGGGCACATCATCTTTCCAGGGTAAGTCTATCTGGTAGTGACCCTCCTTCAAACAGATCGATTCCTTCATGATGGATAGTGCACGGTTGTCTTCTTTGGACATTGCCGGTTTGTCGGCGCATATGGAATCCGAGAACTCCCAGTTACAGAACGTACGAAACTGCTGGCTAAGTTCCTCGTCAGCCTTTACAAAGTTGCACACTGGCTGTGGCTGGCCCATTCTCACCAAGGGTCCCTTTACCGTCCAACCAAATATAGTTCTTGTCGCAAATGGGCCATGGCCTTGACTAAGACGTGTCTCATGAGATTCCAGGGCCTTTGGAACGTCACATCCAATAAGCAGGCCAACATCCGAATCAATTGTTTGAATTTGAAGATCTCTGAGGTAAGGGAAGCTGATCACATCCTCTTGAGTCGGAATACTGTCATTACTCACGGGTAGGCTCGGTACTGAAAACACGGACGGAAGTTCAACAAAGTAATTCTCATCCAGATCAAATACTTCCAGAGAGAAGAGATTGCACCTGGTCATACAATTCTGCTTGCCGAGGGTGGTAAGGGAAAGCTGAGTCTTCTCCCCTTCGATGCCCAAAGTCTCCACGAGCTTGTTGGAACAGAATGTGGTATTGGAGCCGCTATCAAGAAAGGCGTAGGTTACAGTTGAACTGTTTGATCCTTTGGCCTTGACCCTTACAGGCACTATCGGTAAGGCAGTAGCTGACTTGCCGGCCCCGATTGAGGCACACTGACCATCGGCACTGATAAAGCTGTTCTGGGCGTTGCTCACGGCATTACCGTCTGGTACTGGAACTTCATGCTCATTAGTATTCTCGCGAGGTGATGTCTCCTCTGGTTCTCGTACATCTCTCTGTTGGTGGAGATATGTGGAGTGTTTGGACTGACATCCAGAAATCTTACAGAAACTTGACTTGAGGCACTCCCGCACGAAATGGCCTGGAAGGAGGCAGTTAACACAGAGACCCTTTGAACGAACGAACCGAAGTCTCTGCTCCACGCGAAGCTTCTTGAAGTCTTTGCAGCGGACTAAGACGTGTTGACCATTGCAAAAAGGACACTTGGGAGGTAGCCTCGTTGCCACAGTTGAACCGATGGATAAATCTGGCTTCTTATTGTTAATATCAGGGTGGCCTCCATCATTCCCGGAAGTAGCAAAACTAACACCTCTTCTATTTGCTGACCCTTTGGAATCCTTTCTGCCAATCCTCGGATCATCTTTAATGTCTCCAAACACGGGATGGGTCATTGCGCGGGCTTTTGCGTCCACAAACTTCGCCAAGTCATGGAAAGTGATCTCTCTCTTCTCATTATTCGTAATGTCATCTGCCTTGTCGCGCCAACTTCGTCTCAATGTATGAGGCAGCCTTCTCACAATTTTCTGTAGACTGTCAGGGTTGTCAACTTTGTTAAGGTAACCAACGTCTTGCAAAATGTTCTTGCAATTTGTAAGTGAAATTGAAAGCTTCTGGAGAGCATTACAATCTTCATTCTTTATGGGTGGCCCATTTATCAAACGTTCTACCAAAGCAGTTGCGATTTTGTATCCTTGTCCGTACCTTTCCTTCAAAAGACGGCGTGCTTCGATGTATCCCCTTTCTGGTTCCATCGCTAGGCAGCTTTTCATTAAATCGTGGACATCTCCGCGAGTGTACTGCACAAGATAGTGTAGGCGCATCTTGCTGTCAGCGGTCTTCGCCTCAATGAGATTCGTAAATGACTGCACGAAGTTGTAGTAATTGACGGGATCTCCGTCGAACACTTGCACCTC
>JAHPZR010042471.1:5000-7500 GCA_019787425.1 Platygyra sinensis | reverse complement strand
ACCATTTTAACAAGACAGGCGTTGTTAATCGCTTCCCCTCTTAGTTTGAGCAGCTGAGTAAAGTTAGATTCTTCGTCGGTGTCTCCTGTGCATGGGCAATTGCTTGTCGAGCAAGGTATACGTTACTGCAAACATTCTAATCAATTTTGAGCAGATACACGAACCGGTAAGTGTCCATCAGTTTTTTTTGGCTGCATCGTTGGACATTTGGATGATATTTTACCGCAACTATTAGGAATGCTTATACTGACACTCCATGGCCAGCTTGTGACCAGGCTCAGAACGTTGATATTCCGTGATGTTCCCTTGCCTCCTTCCAGTTGGAAAAATCCGTGCGAAATGACAACGCCATTCTTTATTTCCTCAGCATGCGCGGCAAGATTTAATTTTCATGTCTGATTAGAAGCGGAAATGAAAACACACCACAGAGTCGTCTTTTAGCGCATTAATAATGAAGCCAGAGGGGTAAAGTCATGCGAACCATTTTTGCTTTGACAACTGAGCGATTCTGTGTTGGCCGAAATGTTTCTATGGGTAAAGTAAAGTTTGTTGGTTGAAACGGTCTGTTATATGGAAAATGAAGGTCTTATTGAAAACAATGACTCCGGTGCGGAATGGTTCTGTCTCTAGTGGCTGGGTGGGGACCGTGGGGTGATGTGTGTTGTTTAAGCAGTACAGATTTCGCAGCTTGAATATCGGCTAATTTATCCTGCAATTGGTTCTGGCAAGATTTTTTTGCATCGCAGGTTCTAAAAAACAATAAGAATTCAACTAAACCCAAAGCAGATGACATGTCTATGACATGGTGATGGCACCGACATAGTAGTGAGGGCTTTCATTTCACGCATAAGAATTAAAAAAACAAGCATCGAAAGCCTAAACTACCCCTTCAAAAGAGTGAAAATCTAATCGTCTGTTCAAGGCACAAAATCCTAACGTACAAACTGCCATCAAATCTTGGCCGTGTCTGTACGGGAAAACCCCTCGAAAAACTAAATTGGGATTCGAAATGGACCAAATCAAAATAAGGCTGAGTTCCTAGGAGGGTCCGCATATTTGACATATAAATTAATGCAATGTCCTTTTTTTGTGTGAAAGGACAGACCTGGTTAACCTAAAGTAAGAAAAAAAATAGTCTTTAGGTTAACCAGGTCTGTCCTTTCACACAAAAAAAGGACATTGCATTAATTTAAATGTCAAATATGCGGACCCTCCTAGGAACTCAGCCTTATTTTGATTTGGTCCATTTCGAATCCCAATTTAGTTTTTCGAGGGGTTTTCCCGTACAGACACGGCCAAGATTTGAAGGCAGTTTGTACGTTAGGATTTTGTGCCTTGAACAGACGATTAGATTTTCACTCTTTTGAAGGGGTAGTTTAGGCTTTCGATGCTTGTTTTTTTAATTCTTATGCGTGAAATGAAAGCCCTCACTACTATGTCGGTGCCATCACCATGTCATAGACATGTCATCTGCTTTGGGTTTAGTTGAATTCTTATTGTTTTTTAGAACCTGCGATGCAAAAAAATCTTGCCAGAACCAATTGCAGGATAAATTAGCCGATATTCAAGCTGCGAAATCTGTACTGCATAAACAACACACATCACCCCACGGTCCCCACCCAGCCACTAGAGACAGAACCATTCCGCACCGGAGTCATGTTTTTCAATAAGACCTTCATTTTCCATATAACAGACCGTTTCAACCAACAAACTTTACTTTACCCAAGAAAACATTTCGGCCAACACAGAATCGCTCAGTTGTCAAAGCAAAAATGGTTCGCATGACTTTACCCCTCTGGCTTCATTATTAATGCGCTAAAAGACGACTCTGTGGTGTGTTTTCATTTCCGCTTCTAATCAGACATGAAAATTAAATCTTGCCGCGCATGCTGAGGAAATAAAGAATGGCGTTGTCATTTCGCACGGATTTTTCCAACTGGAAGGAGGCAAGGGAACATCACGGAATATCAACGTTCTGAGCCAGGTCACAAGCTGGCCATGGAGTGTCAGTATAAGCATTCCTAATAGTTGCGGTAAAATATCATCCAAATGTCCAACGATGCAGCCAAAAAAAACTGATGGACACTTACCGGTTCGTGTATCTGCTCAAAAATGATTAGAATGTTTGCAGTAACGTATACCTTGCTCGACAAGCAATTGCCCATGCCAAGGAGACACCGACGAAGAATCTAACTTTACTCAGCTGCTCAAACTAAGAGGGGAAGCGATTAACAAGGCCTGTCTTGTTAAAATGGTTAGAGAGGAAGGAAGATAAGTACACTTCACACGGGATTCAAAACGAAATTATTTCTATCATGGCAAATAATGTCATCCGCAATTTAGTAGCAGATATCCGTGGTGGATTTTCGCACTTATCGTCGACGAATACACAGATATAAGTTACAAAGAACAGTCGGTTAACAATATGTATCCGATGGATCGATAAACACCTGGAGGTCTCTGAAGATTTTTTTTGTTTTTTTTTTAACATACCTGATAC
>JAHPZR010042470.1:0-7500 GCA_019787425.1 Platygyra sinensis | reverse complement strand
GGAGTTTGTACACTTGTTTCTATGGTGATTGAAACCAAGGTTGTGATTGGTTGATTTAAACCACAACTTTAAATGTGATTGGTTAATTTTAACTACATCTTTGAATGTGATTGGCTTATTGAACTGTCCGATAACAAACTGTCCGATAACAAGGTGTCCGATAACAAACTGTCCGATAACAGCTTGACAAGTGAATTAGTGGGAAATAGGAGTTTTTTAAACCAATCACAATCGAGGAAATTGTAATTTTTATGATTAAAAGTATAATTATCAAGCTTTGTGACTTCTCCTGGCAATCTTGGCGTGCGAGTTGTCTGATTATGTGACTACATCTTTTTATGCCAACCACGCTTTCAGAGACGTGGTGTTAGTTAGATTTTCTGACGATCAAACTTTACATTATTTTCAGACATAACAAATCAATCACATCAGTAGATCATCCGTTGATTGCTTTTTGATTACCATAGATTACTTATTCGTGTCATTGATTATCGATTAGTTTAAAACGTCTGGTATTTATTTATATTCTTTCGATTATCCTATGTTTTTTGTAATGCTTAAATGAATCTTGATTCTTGAAATGCGATGTCCAATAGAATCTATGTAATATATAGATTTAGCCAAGCCTAACATGCCGAGCTCCTAAAATAACAATAAATTAACCTGGCTTGAGCCTGCGATCCAATCGAAAACCAGTGCCTTCAAAATGACGTGACTTTTAAACCTGAAACTGAGGTGATTAGCGGCAGAATATTGACCTAGCCGCTTTCGCGGCCAGGAAATATTTTGCCGCTATTCACCGAGATTAAAAAGAACAATTGTTTTAGCATATACACGTGAAGTGATCTCAGAATCCGACCAAAAGGAAGCCATCAGGAATCGATTAAATTTTAAACCTCTCACTTCGTGGGTTGAAAACACACAAACGCCACGAAACATGCGCGAAACTATTAACAAAATTTCTATGCTTCAAAACAAATTCACCGTTCAAACAAAGTTTTCTTTTTCACTTTAACGCACGCGCAGGTTAACAGTTCTGCCCGCCTTCTGCTCTTGAAATCGTTAGTTTGGTGGCCATCTCGCTTGGTCTAGTATAGAAGGGGAAACAGGGGCGGGGAGGGGGGAGGCGGTGGTCAAAACCTTCCGTTTCCCGTAATTTTATCCCACCACCTCCACCATTGTCCGTTTTGCTCTCATCCTCTGTAAATAAGGAGACTCAAACACATCTTAGTCATTTAACTGCGCTTTCCTTTTTTTTCTTCATTTTCAGCCTTGCTCTTCATTCCCACGTCTTTTGACAGCTTAGGACCTGTTTAATGGAGAGGGGGTTATCTTAGCAAGCCGGTTTCCCTAGCACTCATACGTGTCCTATTCTTTCCGTCGTCGTGTTTACAAGGAAGCTAGGGTTACCCGGGTTGGCGGGTTACACTATCTGCGTGCTAGGGTTACCCTGGCAGGCGGGTTCACTTTTTCCCTTGTAAACACTCCAGCTAGGGTAGCCCGCCTACCCTTAGGTAACTTTCTAATTGTTTCCAGACCCTTTGAGTGTAACCGCGCATTAAGTTGTCCCTGGTTGTAGGGTTACCCTGCCTGTGAAATTTTGTAGACCCGGGCTATCTTTTGCCCTCCAGTTAAGGTTAACTCGCTTGCTAGGGTAACCCTCCCTCCTTTTTAAACAGGCCCGGCCTTAAGCGACAACACTTCATGATCTATGACGTAATTACCGTAGAAGGATTTCCAATTTTATCAGTAGTAAGCCTCAGTTTTTAGCTCAAGGGCAAATTTTCGTTTCCCCGTCCACCCAGACGTCTCACAACCTAACTTTAAGTCAAATAACATTTTGGGTTCTTGTTCTTGAAGGAATTTCAACGATTTACTTCTTACGCTTCTAACCCTTCCCACTCCCGCCTCCAGCCCTCCATTTCCCCGGGCTACCCCTGCTCTCCCGCACTAGTATGGCACTACGTATCTTTTTTCTCTCCTGCTTCCTGCCCTTTCCTCTCTCGCTTCCCGCACTTTTTCTCTTCCACTTCCTGCAATTTTCCTCTCCCGCCTCCCTCCCGCCGTTCTCCCGGGCTACCCCTGTCTCCAGCACTGGTATGGCGCTACGCAACGCAACATCATCACCATAATTTTACCCATAATTTTTAGAGTTAGTTTCCTTGTTGGGACCTATTTTTTATCTGCAAAAGACATCAAAGTTCACAGTGCATATGGAGTGAGCAGTTAGTTTCATTTATTTGCAGCATTCTACAGTCCATCACATTATAATAGAGTACACGAAATTAACCATTTCTCTTCCAGTACAAGGTTCGTGCGACAATATATCACAAGCTTTGAACCGGAGTCCCACGCATTTTTCTGACGGTCCATCACTGCTAAAGGTGTCACCTGCCTCGGGACCTGACCAGCACTCACCTGAAGAAGAACAAGCAAAAGAGAAAGGCTTTGACTCAAACTAAACTAGCTATTCATACAAAGTAGGTCCGAGTGTCAGTAAGGGTAACAAGTCCACCGTATAAATATTCTTACCATAATTCTGAACACCGAAGAGAGAATATTTCTTTTCCTTAGCTTTCACAGCGCAGCGACATACAATGTCATTTAGGTACTTGTCCCACTCTCCCCAATTTACTTTAAAGCCGCTGAACTTAGGACTCTTCATATCACGATCCGTCATAAGCAGTTCAGGGAGTGGACGATCATGCTCTTGTTGTTTGTCATTGAAGCAGCCAACAGGTGTGAACGGAACTGAACAACGTGCGTCTACAAAACAATCCAGCACGTGGTTAGTCTACTGGTAATTGGTTTCATTTTCTGACATTCACTTATCGTGCTGCATAGTGATGGTCTACTGTTTAGAAGTTACGGTCTAAGTATAGCCCCAACACGCAAAACTACAGGATAACGACCAGTTGTTACATTTAAAACCGCTTGTTGTCTTGAAACAAAATGTAACGGTGCTTTATTGGTTGAATTTTTGAAGAAAAAGCATTTGAACTTATTTTGCATTCTTCAAGGCCTATAGGCTTAGGACAGTTATAGAGTGGGCTTCACGAGAGAGACAGATATTAAACATCCTGTTGCTTGGTCAAAACATTGTCTAACAAGTTAGAAGTTTTACAGATCTGTTACCCACGAATAAGTTTACATTTGAAGGGGCCTTCCAACTGAGATCGGACCTATGCATCTTAGATAACGATGGCTAAGTCTTAACTAAGTTGTTGTCTTCCGTTTTTTTACATTGACAACGGTCAAAAATAATTAGCTAAGAATGCTTGCCATACATAAGCAGGATTACCTTCAGTCTTTTCTATAGCATATATATAATTGACATTTCTTCTGCCCACACACTCCTTGTCTGTAGCCTTTGGATCTCTCGGACACGGCTGATAGCCGCTGGTCACACACTGCGTTTCTCCAGCAGGTCCAAGTTTGTCGTATGTTTGGCCGGCATCTGGGCTTGACCAACATTCTCCTGTTAAAATAGTAAACTTAAGGAATCAAACTTATTATTCAAAACTCGATCATTGGATAAAACAGAGAGTTTTCAGTGGTTCAGCCATCATGGTATACCATGCTCTACAAATACAGTTAGGGTACGTGTAATTTTTTGGCCCGTTTTAAATTTACTTTCATTTTAGATTTCTATGTTTTGGGGGTGTTTTTTATAACACAATAATTTCACTCGCGCTTGCCTATCTTCATAAGTTCTGGGTCGATGCAATGTTAAAAATTGCAAACAATTTAGGAAAATTGCCAAACTTCATTTGATATATAAAAAAGAGGAAAACATTTTTTACCATATCTGCAGAAATTCTCGCGCGCTTATTGGCTATTGTTATGACGAAATTAATGATAACTAACAGGACATACACACGAAATTCATGATAAATAACGGGACATACACAGACGCATAAAAGGTGACGTCAATTTGTTAAATGGTACTGCATGCAGGGAATAGGAGTTTTCAAAGGGGGGGTCACGCTGTGTGAAAGTGAGGATGACTCACCAGATTGTCATGTCCTTTTTGCCACCTGCTATAGGTTGTTTGCTTAAAAAAGCTTACAAAACGGAGAAGGCTCACGGACATCCCAGTATTCCCTAGCTACACCCCTTCTGCCTGCATGATCAGTAAAGTGGAAAGGTTAAGTAAATGCAATGCATACTATACGTACCGTATTGTTGTAAACCAAAATAAGCATATTTGTTTTCCGCGACCTTCTCTGCACATCTGCATGCCAAACTTGGCAAATACGAGTCCCAGTTCCCCCAGTCGATATTGACATTACTGAACACCGGGGATTTAGAATCCCGATCAGTTAGGATGAGTTTCTCCAAAGCCGAGGAGCTTTCTCTGTGTCTTTATAACATCCAAGTTTCTGATACTTGACATAGCAGGTGGGTTTAACGACTATAAACAAGCAAGGCGAGATTTAAAACGAGAGAATGCTGCATTGGCAGACTCAGTAAATTTTAGGCTTCTGATATTTTCCATAACTCTATGTTACTATATCACCTGATTACCAGTCCGGGATCGTTATCATTTTTGATAACCATGTGACGTCATATAATGGCGGCCATTTCAAAAATTGGAAATTTTCGTATTCACTTCGCTTTGCTCGTTATTTGTTCGATTGTGCTCGGGTGTTTTACCCATAACTCTATTCGATAAGTACCAAGAAAGGAAGAGCCTCGCGTGTTTTGAAGATGGCGGCTGAAGACCAGCGTAAACGATGTAAAATGCTACTCGTAAAGTGAAACAGCGCTTGCAATTTTGCATACAGATCAGGTATGTTTTTCATTTTGTCATTAGATTTAAGTTGCTTGCAGATTTTTGCGACAATCACAAAAAATATGTCGTTAATCTTCACGCTATATACTTGGGATTTAATCTGTTTTTAGTGTTGTGCACGATCTGTGTAAAAAGTGCACGGGGTTGTTTTGATTTGCGATGTGCTGCTCGTAACGGCGGCCATATCTACATCTGTAATTGATGTGTTCCTAGGTATTGAGATGGCGGATGCTGGTACCCATAGAATCAAAACAGCAAATTTATGTCGATTTTGTGGCGAGACTGCGTCTTCGATTCAAAAAGGACTTCTGCAAGACCTAAAGAAAAATTCAAGCTTGAATTCGAACGACATGATATCGACATTGAAGAGGACAGCGATTTTATTCATCCCCGCCTAATGTTTGCCTGACGTACGTGAGGTATTTTTATCGCCTGAGACGGTCAATCGGCAAATGCATTAAAAGGTAAGTTGCCTATATTTTTGAGTCCAAGATTCAATGTCCACACATTCGTACTAGGTCAGTTTTCTGGCACACCAGTCATTAATATAATGAAGCTTATCGTTGGATTCAGCGAGTGACAACAATGGGGTAACAGGCCTACGTAACTCCTATCCGCGTGTAATAGCCGCTTTACGAAGTTTTGCTCGAACTAGTATATCTCTAAGGATCTGCCCCTTTTGTATGGTACGATCTGGGGATCTTTGAATATTTCGCTAAGCAAAAATCCTGTGGTTTTGGAAGGACATAGGTCATATGTCAGGTTGGCTTCCGCTGCAATCAGCGTGAAATTTGTAGACTTTGACACCTCTGTCTTTTGTCAGGTTTCTTCTCTCTTGGCTCGTTTGTATTGCCAGATATGTTTTAAGCTCTCTAAATGTTAGCTCTGGAGGAACAAATATTCCGTGAACATGTTAGCTACTTGCATTTTACGTGTTACTACGCCGAGCCTGGCTGTTGAATTAACTGTTACAAGTTATACTGTTTGTTATCTCGCAAACTAAACGAAATTAAGTTGCAGCTCTTCAAGATGTATTTACTGTTACTTTTTCGTTTATATTTACTACAGACTGTTGAACAAGCAGCTTCGCCCGCTACCAAGAAAATGAAGCCTGAGGGAAATAGAAGTTATTATCATATTAGTGTCAATAAACAACGCTTTTGTGAACAGAATATTTGTTGTCTACCTTCGCTGTGTCATTTTACTCGCGGAACAAACACACACACTTTGGACGAAGACAGTTTTCTTCCATACATTTCTGTTTTTACTCCATAATCCCATAACCTATTATGAAGCAAACCTAAATTTAATTCAATGACGCTGCATTGTGATGTTGTGAGTAGCCCCTTTCATCGCAGCGCCTCGTCGACCGGCATATTGAATTATACACTGTTGCTACCAAATAACGTCACGTGAACGAAATCCTGTGCAACGATTGGTTTATGGTTTGTTTTGGTGAGGTTATCAAAAATGATAACGATCCCGGACTGATTACCGATAGGATGAGGTTTTCCCGACAAATGATTATTAGCCCCATTGCGTATGGCATGCCCCCGACTGCTATCAATTGCACTAGTCCATTAATTCTAAACTTTTCCTACTAGTCTGAACGAAACCGCTAAGATGACTGTAATGTTTTTACAGTAATTATGAGTGTTTCTTCATCTTCACAGGTATTCCACTGATCTATCAAAAAAGAAATGACTCTTTAGGATCGTTCTCAGGCCTTTTCTTATGAAATATTTAACCAGTCCATCGTATCGAATCCGGCTCGTAGTTTTAATATTTAGTGATTACAACGCAATATTGTAAGCTACCTGCTATGCCGACTCCATACACGAAGTTAGTCTCCTCTTCACCAACACATTCCTTAGAATCTAAAGCATTGCACTTCTGAAAATCACGTGTTATACACGTGTTAATATGTGCACGCCCAGCTCTGTTGTATGTCTCTCCTGCTTTTGGTCCAGACCAGCACTCGCCTTGAGAACAAACAAATCAGATAATACATTACGAGGAAGGAGCAAAATGCAGTTTTGTGGGTCACCTGTGTTTTTAAAAGTGAGACTGTGTAAAGTTATGTCATGACAGTTGATGTATAGAGCATGACGACAGGGAGATACGCACAAAAAAATGATTGAACGAAATGAGAAACGCTAGTTAATCCGATGGGAGTATATGGTAAGCTAAGGTATCAATTTAAATGATTAATTTCTGGTCAGAAGTTTCGCGACCTCCTGCTCTGCTTTGATAAAGAAGACAAGAAATCATGGTTAGTCATTTTTCTAAGGATGGGCGCGGAAATGTTTGAAGGCATTCTTTATCTTTGTTTTTACCTTTTTTAGACAAAAGTAACTTTGATTATTGTTCATTTCTCCGCCAATATAAAGTGTTTTCAACACACAGTCGGTCACGTAGTAGATTAAGTTGGTATATGATAAACCATCAATGGTTTTTGATTTGGACGTTACTCCAAACTTGAATATGACCACACTAAAGAGAGTCGTTGACTAAAAGTTGTCTAAATTCAAATTGATAAGATTCAATAATTTTCAAGACATCAGTGTAGCTGAAACTGTCGTTAGCACGATACTTGTACGACATGGAAACAGACCGCCTTTATATAAGGCCTTATTAGGTATAGACCCTGATTAGATTCTGAAGGCGAGAGTGATCTAAACAAAACCTCAGAGGGATTACCTTAG
>JAHPZR010042468.1:17500-18724 GCA_019787425.1 Platygyra sinensis | reverse complement strand
ATCCATTTTCATTTATTCTTAATTGTGCAATTTGAACATATTCGGATAAAGGTAATTCATCAAAGGGTCGTAGCTATGCTGTAAATCTCTCTTGGATGTTGACAACGGAAAAAAACTGAGAACGTGACAGCACCCTGCGTTCAACAGCGATAATGATAATATTGATAAAAAAAATAATAATTTAGCCACCAACTAGTGTCTTGTTTGTGTGCTCGGAAGGCACCATGTAAAACCTAATTATGAGGCAGGAAGTTAATTGTTTTGATATTCTTTTCAGCAGGTGTATGGATATACAATGAATGTGACCACAATGAAACAATTCCGTGAAAGGTTAAGTAAAAACAAACTGTCTATGGACAAGAAAAGTGTATAGTTTCTTCAAAAATAACATCGATATTAAGGGGCTAGTTTGCATCGTTTTTTTTTGTCTTTTCTTTGTAAATCATATCCGTAGGCAAAGAGACAAAACTGATCAGTATATATTACACATTTATACCTCACGAAACCATTAAGCTTGACAAAATATATTTAAGTCTCCCTCAAGCATTTAGTTCAACTAACATTTACTCGGTCACAATATTGTTACAAGCAAACCTCTCGAATTCCAAGTGGTAAATCGTCAAATCCTTGGTGAAAGATATTTGGTTTGCAAGGTTACTGACAAATTCCCCATCGTACAACAGGTTATCATCGGTTACCATATGAAACTAACTTAAACTGGTTAAAGGGTTCTCTACATGTACCTGACACAGAGATACCTACTACAAACTCCTTAAACTTACCGTCGGAGAATAGTTCTATACTCTTTCCTGTTTTTGAAGAAAATATAACTATCGATATCAAATAAAAGAAAATATGCATGTCCACGAAGCGCTAGTTTAGTCTAGTGAAACGTAAATATGTACAAAATTAAGGAAATTGGCAGTTGTTTAATCATATAAAAGACTTAGACACATAACTGCTATATGACGTAAACATTCCATGTTCGCGGGAGGCAATCAAACACAGCCTTTAGTTCTCTCATAAACGTTTTGTGAAAATTGTAAAAAGTAGGACACCAATCTTATTAGAATATAATGAAAAAGAAGCTTTGTACTTTAACGCTTCATCAACGCGCCTGCATCAGAGTTTTAAACACCAAAGAAAGCAGGACTCTTCATAACAGAAGGTAACATACAGTAAATATGAAGATTTTTTTTCCCTAAGAGATTATTGTGATAAAAG
>JAHPZR010042468.1:0-12500 GCA_019787425.1 Platygyra sinensis | reverse complement strand
TTCGTGTCATTGATTATCGATTAGTTTAAAACGTCTGGTATTTATTTATATTCTTTCGATTATCCTATGTTTTTTGTAATGCTTAAATGAATCTTGATTCTTGAAATGCGATGTCCAATAGAATCTATGTAATATATAGATTTAGCCAAGCCTAACATGCCGAGCTCCTAAAATAACAATAAATTAACCTGGCTTGAGCCTGCGATCCAATCGAAAACCAGTGCCTTCAAAATGACGTGACTTTTAAACCTGAAACTGAGGTGATTAGCGGCAGAATATTGACCTAGCCGCTTTCGCGGCCAGGAAATATTTTGCCGCTATTCACCGAGATTAAAAAGAACAATTGTTTTAGCATATACACGTGAAGTGATCTCAGAATCCGACCAAAAGGAAGCCATCAGGAATCGATTAAATTTTAAACCTCTCACTTCGTGGGTTGAAAACACACAAACGCCACGAAACATGCGCGAAACTATTAACAAAATTTCTATGCTTCAAAACAAATTCACCGTTCAAACAAAGTTTTCTTTTTCACTTTAACGCACGCGCAGGTTAACAGTTCTGCCCGCCTTCTGCTCTTGAAATCGTTAGTTTGGTGGCCATCTCGCTTGGTCTAGTATAGAAGGGGAAACAGGGGCGGGGAGGGGGGAGGCGGTGGTCAAAACCTTCCGTTTCCCGTAATTTTATCCCACCACCTCCACCATTGTCCGTTTTGCTCTCATCCTCTGTAAATAAGGAGACTCAAACACATCTTAGTCATTTAACTGCGCTTTCCTTTTTTTCTTCATTTTCAGCCTTGCTCTTCATTCCCACGTCTTTTGACAGCTTAGGACCTGTTTAATGGAGAGGGGGTTATCTTAGCAAGCCGGTTTCCCTAGCACTCATACGTGTCCTATTCTTTCCGTCGTCGTGTTTACAAGGAAGCTAGGGTTACCCGGGTTGGCGGGTTACACTATCTGCGTGCTAGGGTTACCCTGGCAGGCGGGTTCACTTTTTCCCTTGTAAACACTCCAGCTAGGGTAGCCCGCCTACCCTTAGGTAACTTTCTAATTGTTTCCAGACCCTTTGAGTGTAACCGCGCATTAAGTTGTCCCTGGTTGTAGGGTTACCCTGCCTGTGAAATTTTGTAGACCCGGGCTATCTTTTGCCCTCCAGTTAAGGTTAACTCGCTTGCTAGGGTAACCCTCCCTCCTTTTTAAACAGGCCCGGCCTTAAGCGACAACACTTCATGATCTATGACGTAATTACCGTAGAAGGATTTCCAATTTTATCAGTAGTAAGCCTCAGTTTTTAGCTCAAGGGCAAATTTTCGTTTCCCCGTCCACCCAGACGTCTCACAACCTAACTTTAAGTCAAATAACATTTTGGGTTCTTGTTCTTGAAGGAATTTCAACGATTTACTTCTTACGCTTCTAACCCTTCCCACTCCCGCCTCCAGCCCTCCATTTCCCCGGGCTACCCCTGCTCTCCCGCACTAGTATGGCACTACGTATCTTTTTTCTCTCCTGCTTCCTGCCCTTTCCTCTCTCGCTTCCCGCACTTTTTCTCTTCCACTTCCTGCAATTTTCCTCTCCCGCCTCCCTCCCGCCGTTCTCCCGGGCTACCCCTGTCTCCAGCACTGGTATGGCGCTACGCAACGCAACATCATCACCATAATTTTACCCATAATTTTTAGAGTTAGTTTCCTTGTTGGGACCTATTTTTTATCTGCAAAAGACATCAAAGTTCACAGTGCATATGGAGTGAGCAGTTAGTTTCATTTATTTGCAGCATTCTACAGTCCATCACATTATAATAGAGTACACGAAATTAACCATTTCTCTTCCAGTACAAGGTTCGTGCGACAATATATCACAAGCTTTGAACCGGAGTCCCACGCATTTTTCTGACGGTCCATCACTGCTAAAGGTGTCACCTGCCTCGGGACCTGACCAGCACTCACCTGAAGAAGAACAAGCAAAAGAGAAAGGCTTTGACTCAAACTAAACTAGCTATTCATACAAAGTAGGTCCGAGTGTCAGTAAGGGTAACAAGTCCACCGTATAAATATTCTTACCATAATTCTGAACACCGAAGAGAGAATATTTCTTTTCCTTAGCTTTCACAGCGCAGCGACATACAATGTCATTTAGGTACTTGTCCCACTCTCCCCAATTTACTTTAAAGCCGCTGAACTTAGGACTCTTCATATCACGATCCGTCATAAGCAGTTCAGGGAGTGGACGATCATGCTCTTGTTGTTTGTCATTGAAGCAGCCAACAGGTGTGAACGGAACTGAACAACGTGCGTCTACAAAACAATCCAGCACGTGGTTAGTCTACTGGTAATTGGTTTCATTTTCTGACATTCACTTATCGTGCTGCATAGTGATGGTCTACTGTTTAGAAGTTACGGTCTAAGTATAGCCCCAACACGCAAAAACTACAGGATAACGACCAGTTGTTACATTTAAAACCGCTTGTTGTCTTGAAACAAAATGTAACGGTGCTTTATTGGTTGAATTTTTGAAGAAAAAGCATTTGAACTTATTTTGCATTCTTCAAGGCCTATAGGCTTAGGACAGTTATAGAGTGGGCTTCACGAGAGAGACAGATATTAAACATCCTGTTGCTTGGTCAAAACATTGTCTAACAAGTTAGAAGTTTTACAGATCTGTTACCCACGAATAAGTTTACATTTGAAGGGGCCTTCCAACTGAGATCGGACCTATGCATCTTAGATAACGATGGCTAAGTCTTAACTAAGTTGTTGTCTTCCGTTTTTTTACATTGACAACGGTCAAAAATAATTAGCTAAGAATGCTTGCCATACATAAGCAGGATTACCTTCAGTCTTTTCTATAGCATATATATAATTGACATTTCTTCTGCCCACACACTCCTTGTCTGTAGCCTTTGGATCTCTCGGACACGGCTGATAGCCGCTGGTCACACACTGCGTTTCTCCAGCAGGTCCAAGTTTGTCGTATGTTTGGCCGGCATCTGGGCTTGACCAACATTCTCCTGTTAAAATAGTAAACTTAAGGAATCAAACTTATTATTCAAAACTCGATCATTGGATAAAACAGAGAGTTTTCAGTGGTTCAGCCATCATGGTATACCATGCTCTACAAATACAGTTAGGGTACGTGTAATTTTTTGGCCCGTTTTAAATTTACTTTCATTTTAGATTTCTATGTTTTGGGGGTGTTTTTTATAACACAATAATTTCACTCGCGCTTGCCTATCTTCATAAGTTCTGGGTCGATGCAATGTTAAAAATTGCAAACAATTTAGGAAAATTGCCAAACTTCATTTGATATATAAAAAAGAGGAAAACATTTTTTACCATATCTGCAGAAATTCTCGCGCGCTTATTGGCTATTGTTATGACGAAATTAATGATAACTAACAGGACATACACACGAAATTCATGATAAATAACGGGACATACACAGACGCATAAAAAGGTGACGTCAATTTGTTAAATGGTACTGCATGCAGGGAATAGGAGTTTTCAAAGGGGGGGTCACGCTGTGTGAAAGTGAGGATGACTCACCAGATTGTCATGTCCTTTTTGCCACCTGCTATAGGTTGTTTGCTTAAAAAAGCTTACAAAACGGAGAAGGCTCACGGACATCCCAGTATTCCCTAGCTACACCCCTTCTGCCTGCATGATCAGTAAAGTGGAAAGGTTAAGTAAATGCAATGCATACTATACGTACCGTATTGTTGTAAACCAAAATAAGCATATTTGTTTTCCGCGACCTTCTCTGCACATCTGCATGCCAAACTTGGCAAATACGAGTCCCAGTTCCCCCAGTCGATATTGACATTACTGAACACCGGGGATTTAGAATCCCGATCAGTTAGGATGAGTTTCTCCAAAAGCCGAGGAGCTTTCTCTGTGTCTTTATAACATCCAAGTTTCTGATACTTGACATAGCAGGTGGGTTTAACGACTATAAACAAGCAAGGCGAGATTTAAAACGAGAGAATGCTGCATTGGCAGACTCAGTAAATTTTAGGCTTCTGATATTTTCCATAACTCTATGTTACTATATCACCTGATTACCAGTCCGGGATCGTTATCATTTTTGATAACCATGTGACGTCATATAATGGCGGCCATTTCAAAAATTGGAAATTTTCGTATTCACTTCGCTTTGCTCGTTATTTGTTCGATTGTGCTCGGGTGTTTTACCCATAACTCTATTCGATAAGTACCAAGAAAGGAAGAGCCTCGCGTGTTTTGAAGATGGCGGCTGAAGACCAGCGTAAACGATGTAAAATGCTACTCGTAAAGTGAAACAGCGCTTGCAATTTTGCATACAGATCAGGTATGTTTTTCATTTTGTCATTAGATTTAAGTTGCTTGCAGATTTTTGCGACAATCACAAAAAATATGTCGTTAATCTTCACGCTATATACTTGGGATTTAATCTGTTTTTAGTGTTGTGCACGATCTGTGTAAAAAGTGCACGGGGTTGTTTTGATTTGCGATGTGCTGCTCGTAACGGCGGCCATATCTACATCTGTAATTGATGTGTTCCTAGGTATTGAGATGGCGGATGCTGGTACCCATAGAATCAAAACAGCAAATTTATGTCGATTTTGTGGCGAGACTGCGTCTTCGATTCAAAAAGGACTTCTGCAAGACCTAAAGAAAAATTCAAGCTTGAATTCGAACGACATGATATCGACATTGAAGAGGACAGCGATTTTATTCATCCCCGCCTAATGTTTGCCTGACGTACGTGAGGTATTTTTATCGCCTGAGACGGTCAATCGGCAAATGCATTAAAAGGTAAGTTGCCTATATTTTTGAGTCCAAGATTCAATGTCCACACATTCGTACTAGGTCAGTTTTCTGGCACACCAGTCATTAATATAATGAAGCTTATCGTTGGATTCAGCGAGTGACAACAATGGGGTAACAGGCCTACGTAACTCCTATCCGCGTGTAATAGCCGCTTTACGAAGTTTTGCTCGAACTAGTATATCTCTAAGGATCTGCCCCTTTTGTATGGTACGATCTGGGGATCTTTGAATATTTCGCTAAGCAAAAATCCTGTGGTTTTGGAAGGACATAGGTCATATGTCAGGTTGGCTTCCGCTGCAATCAGCGTGAAATTTGTAGACTTTGACACCTCTGTCTTTTGTCAGGTTTCTTCTCTCTTGGCTCGTTTGTATTGCCAGATATGTTTTAAGCTCTCTAAATGTTAGCTCTGGAGGAACAAATATTCCGTGAACATGTTAGCTACTTGCATTTTACGTGTTACTACGCCGAGCCTGGCTGTTGAATTAACTGTTACAAGTTATACTGTTTGTTATCTCGCAAACTAAACGAAATTAAGTTGCAGCTCTTCAAGATGTATTTACTGTTACTTTTTCGTTTATATTTACTACAGACTGTTGAACAAGCAGCTTCGCCCGCTACCAAGAAAATGAAGCCTGAGGGAAAATAGAAGTTATTATCATATTAGTGTCAATAAACAACGCTTTTGTGAACAGAATATTTGTTGTCTACCTTCGCTGTGTCATTTTACTCGCGGAACAAACACACACACTTTGGACGAAGACAGTTTTCTTCCATACATTTCTGTTTTTACTCCATAATCCCATAACCTATTATGAAGCAAACCTAAATTTAATTCAATGACGCTGCATTGTGATGTTGTGAGTAGCCCCTTTCATCGCAGCGCCTCGTCGACCGGCATATTGAATTATACACTGTTGCTACCAAATAACGTCACGTGAACGAAATCCTGTGCAACGATTGGTTTATGGTTTGTTTTGGTGAGGTTATCAAAAATGATAACGATCCCGGACTGATTACCGATAGGATGAGGTTTTCCCGACAAATGATTATTAGCCCCATTGCGTATGGCATGCCCCCGACTGCTATCAATTGCACTAGTCCATTAATTCTAAACTTTTCCTACTAGTCTGAACGAAACCGCTAAGATGACTGTAATGTTTTTACAGTAATTATGAGTGTTTCTTCATCTTCACAGGTATTCCACTGATCTATCAAAAAAAGAAATGACTCTTTAGGATCGTTCTCAGGCCTTTTCTTATGAAATATTTAACCAGTCCATCGTATCGAATCCGGCTCGTAGTTTTAATATTTAGTGATTACAACGCAATATTGTAAGCTACCTGCTATGCCGACTCCATACACGAAGTTAGTCTCCTCTTCACCAACACATTCCTTAGAATCTAAAGCATTGCACTTCTGAAAATCACGTGTTATACACGTGTTAATATGTGCACGCCCAGCTCTGTTGTATGTCTCTCCTGCTTTTGGTCCAGACCAGCACTCGCCTTGAGAACAAACAAATCAGATAATACATTACGAGGAAGGAGCAAAAATGCAGTTTTGTGGGTCACCTGTGTTTTTAAAAGTGAGACTGTGTAAAGTTATGTCATGACAGTTGATGTATAGAGCATGACGACAGGGAGATACGCACAAAAAAATGATTGAACGAAATGAGAAACGCTAGTTAATCCGATGGGAGTATATGGTAAGCTAAGGTATCAATTTAAATGATTAATTTCTGGTCAGAAGTTTCGCGACCTCCTGCTCTGCTTTGATAAAGAAGACAAGAAATCATGGTTAGTCATTTTTCTTAAGGATGGGCGCGGAAATGTTTGAAGGCATTCTTTATCTTTGTTTTTACCTTTTTTAGACAAAAGTAACTTTGATTATTGTTCATTTCTCCGCCAATATAAAGTGTTTTCAACACACAGTCGGTCACGTAGTAGATTAAGTTGGTATATGATAAACCATCAATGGTTTTTGATTTGGACGTTACTCCAAACTTGAATATGACCACACTAAAGAGAGTCGTTGACTAAAAGTTGTCTAAATTCAAAATTGATAAGATTCAATAATTTTCAAGACATCAGTGTAGCTGAAACTGTCGTTAGCACGATACTTGTACGACATGGAAACAGACCGCCTTTATATAAGGCCTTATTAGGTATAGACCCTGATTAGATTCTGAAGGCGAGAGTGATCTAAACAAAACCTCAGAGGGATTACCTTAGAAATGTAGTTTGTACATGGTTTGCGCGGTCATTACGAGCGAGTGGGGTTTTTTTTTCCCGTATTTTTTGTTGAGTTCAGTGCAATGTGGAGTTGTATGATATGTGATGAATTTTACTCACTAACCGTAAAACTGAATGCTGAAATAGACGAAATTGCGAAGTTTTGCTTCCTTGGCACAACGGCAGACGAGATCCTTCATGTAAGAATTCCAGTTTTTCCAGTCGATGGGGATCTTACTGTACTTCTCTACTGATGGATCTCTGTCAGTGAAGAGTAACTCGGGAAGAGGGCGTGGGGAGCGCATGTCATCCTTAAAACATCCTACCTTGGTGTAAGTCGCAAGACAGGCTGTGGTAAAGTTCAAAATGGATGTAAATTCTGAGTCGTAGGATCCATAATTACATTAGTAACGTATACCAATGGTATGCTTGATAAGTGCTTCTCCCAGCTACTTATGTGACAGAGAATTATTGTCATGGCTCCTCCCAGAGAAAATTTGTCGGCCACTGTAATCTGCGGTGTAGCATTTAATTGGGCCTTTCAGTTAAAACTCAATGGCTCATTGTTGTGTTTGGTTCTTGCGAGGAGGAACTTACACTTAACTCTTAGTTACTTAGGTCTACTGAGCAATTGGTTGTTATGTCGGTGACCTCAGTAACCGTTGTGTAGGATCAATTGATACTTACTTGGGTTCTCAGGTTCTGAAGGAGGAGCAACAGATGGCGTTGGAGATTGAGGTGCTGAAATCAAAAACGTTCATTACGTACGAAAATACAATAAGCTCAATTCAATTCAGTTCAGTTTATTCACACTTATTCATGCAATGTTAATTTACAAGGATAGAAAAGAAAGGTAAAAAGAACAAAGGAAGAGTAGCTTACATATGCACTAGGTATTAATTTGAATTATAACCCACCCATTAATTTTTGATTGACTTTATTGGCTATTTTACGTCACGTGTTATAAATCTCTGGACAGTTATCACGCAATAACCCCCGCCCGAGTCGATACTTGTCCTTTGATTGTTTCCGTCGAGGAGAAACATAGTCAGCACAAGAATTTCAACTTTTCTTTTCTCTTATTTAATATGGAAGGAAACCAAACTGGTGTTACTGAGTCTAGCGATGATGACATTAAAAAGCTGATGGCAAGTGCTGTTCCGCAAAGTACAAAAAAGTCACCAAAATACGCTGTCAATGTCTTTGAAGGTGGAGAAAGTCACGAGTAGACTTTTAATATTTAGTCCTACGTAAATTTAAACCGACTCATTTTACAAAATAAAGATTTAACACAATGTGATAACTAACTATAAAATAAACCAACTGTTCACGTCCGACTTAGCGGAGGAAGGAGAGAAAAATTCCACTTGAAATCATGGAGCCGGCTGAATTGTCAACCATGTTGAAACCTTTTTTATACACAGAAGCCAGAAAATTCAGTGGAAGGAAAACCATACAGTCGCAACACTGTGAAGGCCTATTCGTTCCGGGCTGGACAGATTTTTTCTCCTGTTCCCTTCAAAGAAAGCCGTTTTCCATTATTCGGGATAAGTTTTCAAGCTGGCAAACGAAGCTCTAGATCCATCACTGAAAAATCTTGTGCGCCTGACAGGGATTGATTTCTTTCACAAAGCACAAGCGTCCAATTTCTAGCGAAGACCTTGAAGTCCTCTATGCGGCAAATCAGCTTGGTCTCAATGCTCCAGAAAGTTTTGCAAATTCGACATGGTTTAACACCATTCTCTACTTCGGAAAGAGAGGCCGTGAAAACCAACGCGAGATGAAGCCCGGTGACCTTTAGCTCAAAACAACAACAACCGGCTGAAGTACTTCATCTCAAGCGAGAGAGCGACGAAAAATCAGTCCACCTTCGAGTGCTACAAATTTTACACATTCTGTGTTTCACAGATGTAAATTCTGAGACTGAAATACATTTCTTTCTAGTCAAGTTTATGAACAGTACGTCAGAATATATGAACCAAAAGCGCCAATTTTTCGAGTTTTTGATTCAAGGGGCGTTACGAGAATTAATTTCACATGACAGCTTGTCAAATTTGGCCCAATCACAGTGGAAATAAAGTTAGTTAAACCAATCAAATTTACTTTGCTCCTTCGCGTTTAATAATCACGCGCATTCGCCATCAGATCACCAATGGCTTTTTTACCATCAGTTTACGAGCGGTTTATTGCGAACTGAAAATTAATGGGAGGGTTATAAAATAAATAAACCCCTTTCTGGCTTGCTGGTATGTCGGCTGATAATGTCCTTGGCTGAGAGATTGTCCTCAAAATTTCACATTTGCCCTCGTAACTTCGCTTCTCGGCAAAATGTTCATTTTTCGGACAATCTCTCAGCCGCGGACATTATCAGCCGACATACCAGCCGCCTGAAGGGGTTTATTTACTAAATAGTGCGTAGTGGCCAAAGGAGCAGAGCTTCAAGTTGGCCACTGCCACAGTGCAGTTAATAGTAAGAGGCGGTTATTTACAGAATATACGTATGTTAATCACTATTTAAGTTAGAGAACTAGGTAAAATAGATAAATTAATTACTTGATAGAGCTAGACAGAATATACAATATATAGATTTAGGTCACCCTAAAAGCGGAGCTCCTGTAGCTGTAGATTAGGCTAACCCAGGATAAGGTTGAATTAATTTTGATTTGAGTTTTGTAACTTTGCGGTGGGGTTTTGTTTGGCTTTCTATTTTGAGTTTATAATCACAAAACCAATATACACAATACAAAAACATTTGCAGAAAAGAAACAGTTATAATGGGGTTTACTTTTAAACCTGGATTAGAGTTAACAGGCTTCCGAAAAACCCAGCTCTGTTTTCAACAAGTAAACCTGACATGAGCCGCGATCCAATCGGAAACCAGCAATTGGTCAGCGGTCAACTTTAATAAAGCACGTGACCTCGATGAGCTATAAACTTGAGTCCGTGATATGGTCACGTGATACCGGTCAGCGGATAACTTAATTTGACAGGTGTCAATTGATCATAACATGATGTCATATATCAAAAAAGTACACGGTAAACTAAGGCTATATGTCTCTGTCAACCTATTATTTGGAGTATGGCCGCCATGTTGCGCGACTCCACCGCCACCGTCGTCGTCGTCGTGCGTACGCGCCCACGAGAACTACCGCTGGCCACGACGACATGAGAAAATCAATTCATGGGTTTCCTTTATTTCCCTATATGGGTATGGGGCTCCGCTTGGCGGCCCTTGGGGCCGCCGGAGCTCCGCTATAAGGTAATCGCTATTTAAGGCCGCTACCACAGTTGGCCACTACCACAGTGCAGTTAATAGTAAGAGGCGGTTATTTACAGAATATACGTAAGTTAATCACTATTTAAGGTAGAGAACTAGGTAAAATAGATAAATTAATTACTTGATAGAGCTAGACAGAATATACATAAGGTAATCACTATTTAAGGTAGAGAACTAGGTAAAACAGATAAATTCATTACTTGATAGAGCTAGACAGAATATACATAAGGTAATCACTATTTAAGGTAGAGAACTAGGTAAAATAGATAAATTCATTATTTGATAGAGCTAGACAGAATATACATAAGGTAATCACTATTTAAGGTAGAGAACTAGGTAAAACAGATAAATTCATTACTTGATAGAGCTAGACAGAATATACATAAGGTAATCACTATTTAAGGTAGAGAACTAGGTAAAACGGATAAATTCATTACTTGATAGAGCTAGACAGAATATACATAAGGTAATCACTATTTAAGGTAGAGAACTAGGTAAAACGGATAAATTCATTACTTGATAGAGCTAGACAGAATATACTTGAGGTAATCGCCATTTTAGGCAGAGAACTAGGTAAAGAAACTGTTATAGAAGAAAGAAACTGTTACAATGGTAAGAAACTTAATTTTCGTCACTTCATTTACAAGTTTAGTTTTTCTTGTGTCGCTCAAGGGTAGCTCACATATATCTTTTCAAGGTTTTTTAATATTCTTGCTCATTTGGTCTAGGACGCTTAGCTCTTAACAATTTCTTCAACATTGGTGACCATTTTAGGTTCTTCCACTGACCCTATTTAGGCCCTCAATAGATGGTCCTGTTCTGGCTCAAGTTCTTAAAGGCTAAGTGTCCTATTTCCTGTATCAAGTGCTGATTGCTAGTCATTCGTGGGAGTCCCATGACTGTGTTTGGGTTACGCCCTGTAAATATGTTTAGCCCTCCACTTTCTGTCGGCCTGTATACCTGCCGATAGGCTATTTTTAAAGTGCATCTGCATTTGGTAATCAACTACCAGAAGAGATTGCCGTACAAGTAAAAACCGAATCAGCCAATTAAGATTAGTATATACACACTCAGTGATCTTGGTGTTTTAAGCAATCTGATTGGTTCGCTATCTCTGGCTAATGAGCATTATTCACCCCCTACCGAGTGAATAATGCGTAAGCCAAACAAAAATAAAGCATACTTTTGAATAAAGCATACTTTTGATTCACACTGATTTGAACGGTGTCTAAGGACCATTATTCTAGACTGTCACGAGGTTTTTTCGAATATTAACTATAGATTTTCCATGTTCAAAGATTCTGTAAATAGTTTCGCGAATTCGCGCATGCTTTGTACCGCTTGCACGTTTTCCACGCATGAATTGAGAGGTCAATTAAATCGATTTTTAATGGTTTCCTTCTGAAAATGTTGTTGAGATCACTTCCTGTGTATATACTAAAACAATTATTCTTTGAAATCGAGGTGAATAGTGGCAGAATATTTACCGAGCCGCTTCGCGGCTCGGTAAATATTCTGCCACTATTCACCTCGATTTCAAAGAATAATTGTTAATTAGATCCCTGTTCCATCCTCTCGCAAGTTGTTGCCAAGTGCTCCAATAATTGCTCTGTATTCAACTAAACAAACTGCTGTCGAGGTGCGCTAATTGTTTCTGCGCATCCTTTCTGCGCATGTATATTCGCAACCCAAGTGATACATCGATGCGTGCGCTAAGTAAAAAATGACCAATGATAAGGCAGATGTCCATTGCTATAGCTTTGCCTGGATTTCACGATTTTGGACGTTTTTTAAATAGATCATTTTCTCTACCGATTTTCTACGTTTAGCGAAAAAAAAATGAAAAAATCTTTCGAATAGAAGTTTGTTTTTTTTGCAAAATGCACCATCGAATTCGGTTATTTTTAGCTCTTTCTTTATCCGTTTCAAATGCCTCTTGAAGGGTTATTTTTGTGAAAACATATGCAATATACATATATCTTATTGACGTTTTGTTGTGTAGTATCGCTGAGTATTTTTACGAGTTGTGCCATATATTGAGGAGCCCGTAGGGCGAGTCAAAATACAAACGAGTAAAAATTCTCAGCGATACTACACAACAAAACGTCTAATAAGAGATTTATTATCAAACACGCCAAATTTTAATGTCCCTGCGGGCAAATTTTACGGGGAATGCGTGACAATAGTACGT
>JAHPZR010042467.1:10000-15493 GCA_019787425.1 Platygyra sinensis | reverse complement strand
GAGGTTGTTGCTTTTGTCGACGAGAGTGACAGTGAAACGGAGGTTCCTGTCAATACTCCGGCTGGTAGTACTCGTACACGAGCTGGCAGGCTATCTATACCTAATTCGCGCTACTTAAACTGGCTGGCATAGGTATGACATAAACAGTCAAAGCTCTCTCCATGTTCTTATTAAACATGTCTCTTGAGATTTCAAACATATATAGTTTACTATTAATATACAGATATTTATTTTGATATTTCTTGGGAGGGGGGAGGGGGGAGGGGGGGTATTAATTTTTCGGCTGATTGCTTGGGGGGTTCTGAAAATTTGTATGGACGCTTGGGGGGGGATATAAAAAAAACGAGCCGCTGAAAAAAAAATCCTCTGCCCCCCCCCCCTGTAGGATACATAATGAATGCAGCCTAATGTTAAATAAAGAAGCATTGGCATCAGGTCGGTCGCTAATTTTAGAGAGGACCCCGGAGTTTCACCAGTATTTCTCCAGAACAAATGGGCTTGTCGTGATATCAGGGAAAACACATCTCGACCGCAAAACTGTTCTCCATAAAAATTCTCAAACAATCTATGCTGCAAAGGAAAATGATTTTCGTCCTGCGGTGGTAGCTGTAAAATCACGAACATCAAGAAAATGGCAAGAATATTCAAAAGTACCACGCGTATTTCGTGCACTTCCATGGTCGTTTCCCTCACAACGTGAATTCTTTGGCTAATATTTTAATTATTCCAGTACATTCCAACGTGAAAACTATCTCGTGCGAACAAAAACTGGTAATTAGAATATTATGCGCCTCATTAGCATATAAGTAACGGGTTATACGAATTCACTCTAATGAATTTACACACTCGGTCAAGTTCATCATTTCTAAATAATAATGTAAAATTTACAGTCGGCGAGATGAAATTCATTATTTCTAAGTAATGAATTAACACACTCGTTTAAGTTCAGGTGAAATTCATTATTTGTAAATAACGAATTTGCACACTAGCTTAAGTTCGTTATTTCTAAATAACAATTTTTTTAGAGATGACCTGATTTGTAAATAATTGAAGTTGTTTTCGTTTATTATTTATATATAATAACTCTATAGTAAAAGATTATTTATAAATCAGGACGATTCTAAAATAATTATTTACATATCAACGGTCAAGTTCTTTTGTGTCTTTTTTATAAATAAGTTTCCTGACATTTCCAATTATTTATAAATACAGGGAAAATGACATAAATTCGGTCTAAATATTAAAGTTACCAACGGCGCCCCATAGCTGCTTTGATCGGAATTGAGGACTTTTTCATTTGCGTATTTGATTTAGCGTTAAAGAAAGAATTTTTTACATATCAAGATTGTAGACCAGAGTAGAGCCCGGAGCCCTAAAGCAGACTATCTGTAGCCCTAGCGCCCAGAAAATTTTCGTCTTCGGGCACTGGAGCCCTGCATTTGTCAGGCTGGAGCCCCGGAGCCCCGGAGCCCCGGAGCCCTTATAAGAGGCTAATGGGAATGTGCCGCTTGATGGGGTCGTTCGCATTTTCACGACTGGATTGACTATAATGGGGGCTACATTTTTAGTAGAGTTACCAGGATAGGGTCGCACATTCTCGGGATTTCTGGGTTAAAAAAATTCTGGTAAGCAGGAATTTAAAGGTAGGAAGATTCGCGGTTAAAAATGGCTCGTGCTGTTGTTTTTATATTTAACAGTCGGCTTGCACTGAATTCCGTTCATGAAATCACAACTGAAATATTAACGACTTGCACAATAGTACAGAACCCCTGGGTCCAGAACAAAGTGCAACAAAACATCTGTGCTACGGCATTTATTTTCCGGCAATTTTGCGCTTTAACACAGCTTGGATCTTCTTTTGGATTAGCAAGCGTTTGATCTCTTTCGCTTGGGACTTGTTAGCTTTCAACGTGATATTTACACCTGGATAAAACGGTCTTGGCAATATTTTTATTACGAGTTTGAATTTTCCGATCTATAAGTGATAAATAATTTGTTTTTATTCATGTAAGAAACTATTATGACGTTCCCGTTAAAGAAGAATGTTTGCATTTCAACTAAAGATGACGGTATGTTTGTAAATACTTACGGTTAACAAATGTACCACAATGTTTGTACTGTAGGTGAAAAGTAAAGTGTTCTACCTTCAATTTAACAAACGTGTCAATTCATTTTAGGGTGACCTACTTAAGCGGCTTTAACAGAAAGTGACTAAGTTGGGATCGCGAAAATTACATTTGCTCAAAAGTGACTAAGATGGGGTCTGTAATTTAACACGGAATAGACTATAACGGGGTTGGGGTTATGAGAGGCCAGCGGCACATACCCAGCAAAAATTGACCCAGTTGGGCCCTTTGAGACCCTGAAAACTCAAGGAGAGTTAAGAAAACGGCGAATTTTGCAACAAACGCCTTCAACAAATCTAACACAAAAGTAGCCAAAAACGCATTCAGTATATTATACAAACTACCGATTTAACCGTAAAATAACGGCTGAATGTTTAGTTCGCAATAAAGTGAGACCTCAATTTGGCCACAAATTTAAGGCTAAATTTTGCTATGCAGTATTTAGCAATTATTGAATGAAGCTGAGTAGGATATGAAGAATTCTACAGATCAAGGAGGGTGTTATCCACAGAGGCCGAAGGCCGAGGTTGATAACACCCTCCGAGATCTGCAGAATTCTTCATATCCTACGAAAGCCTCATTCAATAATTGATTTATTATTAATTCAAAATATTTCCCCGTACTTAAAGGAGTTTCGCCAGTTTGCATGCTCTTTGTTTTTCCGCTCATCAAACATAAGACAACCTAGTACCCAGGTTTTCTCGGTCAACGGTGCAATAATTTGCAGCGGGCTGCACTTTTGACATCATTGATTCAACATTTGGTCAACAGCAGCTGGTTAGGGTAAATTATGCGTGTGGTTTTAACCAATCACAAACAAGGAAATATTTTGATTGAATAATATAATGTCAATTATTGTGTCTTTGCTCGCGCAATTTTCAGTTCGATTATTTGCATTTTGGCGGTATTTCCTTCACCCCGAGGGTTCGAAATCTGTGAATTTCAGGTTTTAAAAGTGAATTTTATTTTTGCCCACTGGATTTCTGCATATTTAATTTGCGGCAACCATCGCGGTTTGTTTGTTTAGTGAGATCTTTAGTTTATACGCTTCGTTCGAATGTATTCTTTGGAGTCTTATTCAGCTACTACAAAACTACCGAGGAAAAGAACTAAATGGCCACTAATTTAGTACAATTGAAATGTGATTGATCTCAAAGTAATTAGCTTGTTTTTGTCGTCTTTTTGACTTACACCTTTCATCTTTCTTTAGCAGCGCTGTAATATATTTCGTCGTGCGGCGAAGAGATTTATAATATTTGCTTTCTTTTATCAAATTGGATTAGTTTTCTCATGTTTTTTTTTTGCTTTCGTTATACTAGCCGTTATAGTACAAGAATGAAAATTCTGCTGTACATGTTTTCCATTTGTCCCCGAAGTCAACAATTAAAAGTTAACTCGTCGCGCCATCCATGAAGTTTGACTATCCCCCTGAAAGTCTCCACGTGCGATTCGCTGTCATGTATGTTTACATTTTGCTTCACTCAGTCTTATTGGATAGTTATCTGAGACATGGAAATGCAGACTTGACACCTCGCGAGGGGCCGAATTAAAAAATTAATAGCTTGCGTGCAGGCTCACTTTTCCTCGCCGACTTCGCCGGTTCTCGGTTGCCTTTGCCGCCTTTGACCGCGATATCCTATCCAAACAAGGGAGCCTGCTCGCAGGCTACATACCACGTAATGTTTTATACACTAGGATAGACTTCAGTTACAATCTTTGATAGTAAAGTCTTCGCCACCCTAGTGCCCGGAACAAATCATCCAAATTACTATCAGCTCGCATTAAGCTGTCCGATTTTGAAGCCCTTGCAGTTTTTTTCAGAAAGACCTTTGCTACAGTGAACTTTGCGAGATAGTCGGTGAACTTTGCGACAATTTAACTTTACGAGATAAGGCTTGCAAATGACTCGCAGGCTTGCTCCGAGTCTGCAGGTGTAGTTTTAGCTGATTCTAAAATGTCAAGATTACCGCCACTCCCCTGGGAACGCCCGGGCGACCCCCCGCAAAGTCGCCGAACTTTATGACAGTTTAACTTTGCGAGATAAGGCTTTCAAATGGCTCGCATTCTTGCTGGGAGTCTGCACACCAAGTTTTAGCCAATTCTCTACTTGCACAAATCGGCCATAATACACCTCTTTTACCCAAAAAAAAAATCTGCATAGGTATTGTTTTTAGATTATGTCCTAGGAGAAATTGCAAACAATGAGTATGCAAAATTTTGGGGGGGTTAAAGAGGTGGCATTATGGTATTGTGTAAGTAGTGAACTCTAAAAAGTCAAGATTATCCCCACTCTGGAAGGGACGCCCGGGCGATCCCCCCCCCCCCCACCAAAAGGGGCATTGTCACACTATTTGGCAACTTTATAAAAAGCTGGTGCCTTCGCATCAATTGAATTCCAAAACTAATGATCTAGTTTTGTTATCAAAGACTATTTGAAGGTACTGAAACTGTTTCCTGTCGCCTGTCGTTACGAATGGCATGGATGGAAATGGATTGAAATTTGAAAAAATTGGCCAAATTTTTCAAGTTTTGATGCCACGAGTTCTAAAAATTCTCAAGAAATTTATTATGGTTAGCCCTCTCTCAGAGGAGGTTCCAATAGTATCCCATGATGCAATTTTCTACGTACATGACGTAATATCGAAGTTATCATGGATTTCATCGTGAAATAACGTGGTTTTCTCCGCGGTCTTTTTCTTATTTGTATTGTAGTAAAAGGTAAGAAAAGTGCATTATTTAATACTTTGACACGATTACAATAATTTGTAAGTGTTTAAGAAGGCAGCGTTATTATAATATTCTTGTTTTGGACTGTGTTATGTGACTATTCGCATCACAAAGTATTCATTGACCCGTAACAAGGTCATGAATATTCGCTTTTTTCTGCATTGTATGTTGATGTCTTCCATTTTTGGGCATCACGCCATAAAATGTAGACATAGTAGTGAGTTTTGGCCAAGAAGTACCGAGAAGTACCCACTTTTTCATGACCTTTTAAGCGATCGAAGCTGACCGAAATTTCGTAACATACCAGCGTTGCGTGTGTGAATGTCTGTCTCAGTTCGCTTGGCGCTTTATTCCCGCGCTTGCAGCGCTCGGTCATCTTTAAGAGTCAAAATGTTTATTTTCGATCTGATTTTCGAAGATGTTTTGGTTATTATTCTTTCCGAAACTGTAAAATGCTCAGCAGTGATAACTAGCCTTAATAACGGAGTGTTTAATTTCGTAAACTTCAATAGTTCAATGGAGCCGTCATGTTCGAAGAGATGTCATGTAGCAAGCGGTACAACGCCGACCAAGCCTGCCAAAAAGCGGACAAGAGATTTCAGTAGAAAAATCAGAAAACCCCTTAGCTTCTCTTCGGAGA
>JAHPZR010042467.1:0-5000 GCA_019787425.1 Platygyra sinensis | reverse complement strand
CGACATTGGCACGACTTGGTTCAAACGTCGAGCCATGGTCAAACTTAATTCACTCACTGGGCGTTTAGAAAAGAGACGATACTACGAACCAGCGGTCCAACGGATAAATCCAAAATGATAATTTTAGTTATTTACTCATTTAGTTCGGCACGGCAATAGCACACCGTTTGAAACCATGCCGGGCCAAAGTCGGGTAGCACGACAGAACTTGCCGTGCTACACGGCAGAGTCGAACCTAATTCTTAAATGGTTTCAAACGCCGTGCTACAGCCGCGCCAAAGTCGAACTTAAATAATGAATTTAGTTCGGCACGACTTAAGCACGGCGTTTGAAACGGGCCTAAGAGGTTTAATGATAAACGGTTATTTAATGACGGAGCATATTATGAGCGATTATCTAAGTTCTACGACGTTAGAATACTGACCGCCGGCTGCTTATATATTCACAGTACATTACAAATAACTTAAACTAATCAGGAGCCAACACACTTGACAATTATTAACAATAACTGGCAATAACGCGGACATGCATAGTTCATAGTTCGTCACATCAATAGGTGACAGCAACGCGGGCATGCATAGTTCATAGTCACAAAGGTTTGTATGCTTGTACTTTTACCAATACGAAAGAATACAAAACAATACAAATTTTATTTTAACTATTTTCGTCTTAGAAGGTTCCTTTTAGTGATAAACAAACTAGGCGGCTACAAAGTAACGTTTTATGCTGCTTACGTACTTAGCAGCCTCTCATGTGTGCAATGTAGCGTTTTAAAACGTACCTGGATTGAATAGACAAAGAATTGTCTTTCAGGCATTCTGGAGAACGAATTAATTCGTCCAGGCGACTGAGGATTTCAGAAAACTTGGGCCTTTTGTTTTTGTCTTCATCCCAGCAGTCCAGCATCAAAGAATGAACGACTTTTGGACATCCCTTGGATAAATAAACAGAACGGAAAAGACTCATAAGTACCAGTATATAAAAGAATTGTAAATAACATCAGCAAAGATGAAAGAAAGGCAAGGAAAGACAATGAAAGTAACAGATCACATATTGGAAAACATTGCAATACTAATCATGACTATATACAGAAACTAAGTTCTTCGACGGTGACAAAATTGTCTTTTAGAGATAAATTGTAACAATAGTATGACTCAATGCTGTATTTTATTACTGGGAAATCTTGACCGCCTCCGAGAAGCGAAAACTTTAGTCTGTGAGCTTCGAGGAACAAATAATGTCAAAGGACGAATATTTTAAAACATTTTGTTACAAGGTCTCCTGTTTTTTTCGCTCGTCTGAAATCACCGAGGACCTGGAAAAGGCTAGAGTAACCAGTAAACAGTCGGTGACTGATGCTGATCATACATGAAATGAGTAATCGTATGAATGTTCAGGCAATTAACGATTAAAACTCCTGTGATATTTGAAATTTCTATACGATATCATGAATGGTAAAAGAAATAAAAAAGTAAATTAATTAACAATTATTCTTTGAAATCGAGGTAAATATTCTGCCACTATTCACCGAGATTGAGAAGAATAATTGTTTTAGTATATACACAGGAAGTGATCTCAACAACATTTCAGAAGGAAACCATTAAAAATCGATTTATTGACATGCGTGGAAAACGTGCAAGCTGTACAAAGCATACGCGAATTCGCGAAACTATTTACAGAATCTTTGAACATGGAAAATCTATAGTTAATCTTCGAAAAAACCTCCTGACAGTCTAGAATAATGGTCCTTAAACACCGTTCAAATCAGTGTGAATCAAAAGTATGCTTTATTCAAAAGTATGCTTTATTTTTGTTTGGCTTACGCATTATTCACTCGGTAGGGGGTGAATAATGCTCATTAGCCAGAGATAGTGAACCAATCAGATTGCTTAAAACACCAAGATCACTGAGTGTGTATATACTAACTTGTATTATAAGTTATGTACTTGCGCGTGCAGTTATGAGTATTGTAAAAGCGACGTTGTTATTGTAAAGTTGTCAGTATTGTAAACGTAATGCACTTATTGTTAGTAGTAAGTTTTGTAAAGAAAACTAAAAGAAAGAATTGTAATTAAGTGAGTTTAAGTGTAAAAGAATAGTGAAATTCTTAATTACAATCGCATAACCCAAAAGCATACCTTTGGAGGTGGCAGCCGGTAACCAGTCTCCACTCTGTTAATAACCTGTGCAATAAGTACGATGAGAAACCAGCTACGACAACAGGAATAGTTGTAGACTACAAGAAAACTAGAAAGGGTGCAAGCGCGGGCAATGCGTGCAGTATATAATAACGAGACGGCAGAGTAATTACTAAGCTCCCAAGTTTAGTAAATACATGCTTATAAGACAAACTGATTTAAACGAACAAGGTTTAAAAACTCATTAGAACCTGAACACATTTGTGACATATTTTACAAGCAATTTAAGAATTATAATTTACGTACTATAGTGATTTCCCTATTCCCAGATTTAATACTTTAAACTATGGTAAACAAACTTTAGGTATTTGGGACCCTCTGGCTCTGGGAAAAATGGACAAAGACCTTCGCAACAAAACAAGCATTCGTGAATTAAGCAAAAAATCAGTTCGGGCCATCAACGTATCAGATGTGCTTAACGGAAGATGCAACTTCTATGCGTGCTTAACACAATAAAAGTACAACCGATTTAAAGCAACATTAAAAATTTTTTGTGTTAGTGTTTTCATTCCTTGAAGAGATGATCGCACTGTCATCAGTATGCATGAGACCATCTGATTCCTCAGCTGAGAATGATAATTACAGACCAATATCGATTCTTCCCATCCCGTCAGATATTGCACTGAGAAAGGGGTGTATGTACAGCTGATGTCCCATCTTGCAAGTATCCTTTAATGTAATTTAACTACACCTAGCAACTCAAATTCACACAAGCAACTAATTAGCAGCACAGCTTCAGGACTGGAGAGTTTGAACATTTATATTCTATTGGTATTTTATACGTCTTTTGCGTATCAACCCTTTGATAACAGTCCTAATTAGTACTGATGGGTTTATCCTGTTAAGACATTCGTTCTATTATTCACGTAAGAAGAGGTTTGCAATACTATGTAACTACTATAAAACATTGCGAAAACACCATCCGCTTCTTTGAAAGTGTAAAAAGGCTGACAAGTTGTGACGTCCATTTGATTATGATTCAGTTTGAGGTTCAATAATAGGTTTCGAACACGCGAGGAGAGTGACTACAGTGACTAATGTTTGACTCACTTTACGACACAGTATGCAATCTCATCAGTTCACGATGTTAACACAGCGATATTACTCAGTGATCACTCACGTCATAGTTGTTCCAGTCCCAGTACGGTCGGTCACTAAAAGACATAATTTCCCAAACCAGAATACCAAAACTCCACACATCACTTGCCGAACTAAACTTCCTGTGTTGCAACGCTTCCGGCGCGGTCCAACGAACGGGAATTTTACCACCCTTTAGTACAGAGAAAAAAAGATTAGTAATTCAACAAGCAGTGGTTATACTATACTTTGTTTTACCGATTACTCGTTCAAAGAATAGTGATTTTACCACCCTTTAATGTAGAGAGAAAATGATTAGTGATTTAACGAGCATGGATTTTATCAACCCTTAAATGCATAACAATATTTGGTTTTAGATACGGATCATATTTGTCAAAAGCGTGATATAAATTAACCTAGATGGAGATGGAAAATAAGACGACCTCAAATTCGACTTTTAAATGTTAGATGACCTTTGGAAGGTCAAAAAAAAAAAAAAAAAACAGAAAAAAAGACTATTTCAGACGTATGGGATAAGACAGGTTCTCCTCATTGGTGGTCGACATGGGAGAAGCTTATAAGCATAAAAACACCTGGTCCCAAAATGTTACAAAACCACGCAACACATTAAACGTGAACTGATTTTAGACTGGAAAAGTACAGAATGTACCTGTGTCTGGTACTCTGAATCCGGATTGTCATCGGCCAGCTCCCTTGAAAGACCAAAGTCAGACACTTTGCACGACATGTTTTCACCAACGAGAACATTGCGAGCAGCAAGATCCTTAATGGAAAAAAAAAAAGAAAAACTTTGAGTCTAACAGTCTTGCACTCACGGAACCTTATTCGCTCAGGGAGGCGCTAGCAACAGAGCTGCACACAGATATAAGTAGATACAATATAGTATGTGATGAAAAACATGAACTAGTCCTTGAAAAGTTAGTATTTCGTTGTTCCTAAGGCGTGTTATATTTAACGGTTGAATTACATACCCGATGAATGAAGTTCATGCCTGACAGATAGAGCATTCCAGAAGCCACACCCCTAGCCATTCCTAACAACTGCAGAATCGTCAACAGACCATCACGTGCCTACCAAGAAAACAAGGTGTTCTATAAGTCTGTTTAAATTCAAGAGCTTGAATTCAAAGGGACTGGGGACACATCAGTTTAAAGGGGCTCAGTCACGGCATCTTGAGTTATTTTGAACATCGAAAAAAAAACCGTTAAATTGAAGGAAACCTAAAAATAACACTTTGTAAAGATAGAAAAACATCAAAGAGACGATAATAAACCATAAAGGAACAAGGATGGTTAAGGATGGAGAAGATTGACGCGGATTGCAAACAACGAATTTGAAAAGTTTTGCTAAGGTTTTCAAACGTGACTGAGCCTCTTTAATTGTTAAGGTGTAAATCCCTGACTGCAGATCATTTCCATACTAACCCTAGGTAAATAACACAGGCAATGTTCTCCAACAGTTATATGAAGAGAGTTTGTAGTAAAGACCGAACGTTCGAGATTAATAAGTAGATGATATACAATACCCTATTGTTATCACTTTTATTGTTCTTTATTATACGACTGAGAACGTAAGTTAATTGTGATTGGCTGAGAGTAGGACAATTATCCACTGCTGTGCAAATTAAGTCGCGCGTGTTCGTAATCGCAATTTTATCCGTCATGTAATAAATAAGTAATCATATGAAAGCTCGAGCAATTAAGA
>JAHPZR010042465.1:22500-28689 GCA_019787425.1 Platygyra sinensis | reverse complement strand
GTGTTCCTGATGCCTTCATATTGTTTATTGTTTCCAATCATATCTAGATTGGTCATTTGATGCTATAATTCCTAGTGCGTGCGTGCCTGCGGCTTGGGTTGGGACTCGCCAACTAAGTTCCTGAACAAATAGAACGATGTTAAATGATTAATTCGAACATTAGCATTGATATGGTTTGAAATATTAAAAACGCCAGGTGAGTGGGTAGGTAATGCAAAAGTCTATCCATGATCAAGTGATTTCTGGCCGCTCGGCCCACGACCGCCAAATGATAAACCAGTTCATTCTAGTCTTTTGTACGCTAGGTTTATTTTTAATATAGTAGATATCATAATGGCTCTCTATGTCTAGGTCAAGGTTAGCGCGAGTAAAAGACTAATGCTATACTTTCTGCTGGCGCGGGAACGTTACTTTATCTATGGTACAAGCTGCAGAGGTAGATAGCCATAACCGTATTGGGCTAGACACCTACACAAGAGCGAACTACAAAATCGTGAGCTTTGCTATCTCCCCGGTAGGGGGGGGGGAGTACCCCTTTATAATGGGCCTACTATGGGGACACCCCGCCCGAAAGGGGTGACCTTTTCAGTCTTCAGGGTTATAAAAGGGGCAGAGATTTCAACAAGTTAAAGGTATACTAAAAGGGTAGAGAAATCGGTCGTTTAGGTATTTAAAAGGGCCTTTAATATGATATTTCGAAAAGACGCCCCTTACGGCATGTATCAGTTATTATTAAGCACTACATGAAAAGCTGAGGAACAGACTTTCATAAGTAGGTATATTGAAAAGAAGTACCTCTTTTTCAATTAAGGCATATAAAAGGGGAACCTTTTCTGCAAAATGGTATATAAAGGTAGGCTTGGGACTCGGGGAGGAGACCCCGTGTACTAAACTTTGTTAAGGCACCTCCCGGGAAGGACTATCCCTAGCCCTTTTTTCTAGTCAGCGCCCGTATCGGGACTTATCTGTTAGCTTTCGAAGCTTAGTACCTTTCATTCGTCGGCCCTCCACTATCCCCTGAATCTTCCTTGACTCCTTGCTACCTTACTGGGCCTAATCATTTTCGGCTTAAGTCAGTGAATCAAATAGGCGATGGTTTAATTTATTATTTGAAACATTAGCCTCTGAATGGGTTGAACATAATCCCGGCACCTGAGAGGCCAAGTTAATCCAAGTAAGTCTCTCTGTGATTCAGTGATTTCTGGCGCATGCACGACCGCAAGTAGAATCAATTCATTCCTAGCCTTTGGGCGCTAGGGTTTTACCTAGTATAGTACAGGCTGGCGGGCTCTCGCCATAAAAGATTGTAAAAATCATCTCAATCAGCAGATCATTATCAATGTCAGGTTAATTATACTAATTCATATTATAGACTATCGTTTATGACACATTTTTAAACGAGCATACGAACCGGATTATTATGGAAAGCCATAACGTCCTTATGGTAGTTGTGATCATTATTTTATAGTGGTTTCTTCATATGTGTTGTAGTCAATCATACGTTTTTTGTTTCTTCATAGTCGGTAGTCACTTCATTAGCGTTTATGTGGTTTCTACATTATGTCTTGTTTAGTCTAACTAGTCATTAGCGTTTGTGGTTGCCTCGTTATGTCTGTAGGTTCAACGTTGCATTACGTTTTGTGCGTTTCTTCATTATGGTCTTGTTAAAGATTCAGTCCTGACGTGATGTGTTTTATCATGACGTTTTGTAATAATTCATTATGTGATGTCGGGTTATCATGACGTTATGGTACGATGTTATGTGGATCGGGTATCTTGGCTTTATGTGGTTTCATCATTAACGTTGATGTGGTTTCATTTCAAACGTTATGTGGTGTTCCGTTCATTATGTCTTCTCAGCCGCACATTCGATAACCAAGCTCTAGTACCCAGGCTTACTCGCTTCACGCGAACTGGGTTAGACCGGTGCGCGGGGGGGGGGGGGTGGGGGGGGGGTGGGGGGGGGGGCCGCCGTTTTTTAGATGGGTGCCCGTTCCATCTCTACCCGGCGGTTGAAGCCAACAAAATGGGCGGAAAGAGACAATTCTGCTATTGCGGCTAAATACAGGAATGCTACGACTATATAATTTGGCACGAGTAAGCAAACGAGTCTTTTCCTCTTTTAGCACGTCCGATCATTCGGAATAAGCTAGAACATGTCTGTAATCGATAGCGACTTCAGTTAGAGATCGATCTGTACATAATCGGACATCGGTCACAGTATTAAACATGGACTGCGTACTATGGCACTACGGCTACGGGACCTGGGATTAAAACACAGACTCGGGTATAACACGTGAATAAGCATTACGGATGGGTATTAAAATACGGACGAGCATTACGGAGTCGGCATGGAAACACGAGCGTGGGACCTAGAAAAAAATCTGTAGTCCCGATGAGGATTTGAACCCATGACCTTCCCCGAACACACGGGCGGACGCTCTATCCACGAGCTACGAGAACTCATGGAGCAGCCAAGGACATTAACTGACGTACTATACATGACATGCGTCTCCTGCCTCCGCCAGGATTTCAGCAAGAGAATATGTGATAAATATTAAGAGTGATTAAATGAGTGATGAGTTGAAATGCAGCTCTGGTAATATATAGATATGAAAGTAATGTAACACGAGCGTGCGCGGGTAGGTCCCAGCTCGGGTTGCTTATTTCATATAGCGGGACATGTCGATTTCGGAAATCTCCTCAAATCTCGACTGTTAGTGATCTTCAAAAACCCGTATTTGAATCATCGCTTGGATCATTCGGAAAAATTCATACAGCTCGTCAATTTTGTGACTCTTCAGCGTGTTCTATTTCTTGCGGCAATAGAGTATGGCTTGAACATGTATGAGCGGACACTTTCGGGAAAATGAGATTTCTATAATTACAAGTAAGCTTTATTTATGAAATGTCAGTGCGAGAATTTTATTCAAGTGAACCTTCTTCCGTGTTTATGCCGACTCCGTAAGCGCGGTCCCGATTTCCTGTACCCAGTCCGTAATGCTTTGTTCGCGTTTTATACCTGAGTCGTGTTTCATACTCAAGTCCGTAGTCCGTAGTCCGTAGTCCGTAGTCCGTAGTCCGTAGTCCGTAGTCGTAGTCCGTAGTCCGTAGTCCGCAGTCCATATGATACGTGACGATTTCGATTATCGTCGAAGATCGATCTTACGAAGCAGGCGGCGATACAGAATGTTCTAGCGTATTCCGAAACGACGGCGGGACGTGCTAAAAGAGTGAAAAAGACTCGTTTGCTCCTCGTGCTAAATGATAAGTAGTACGGATTCCTGTGATTTAGCGCAATAGAGAATTGTCTCTTTCCGCCAATTTTGTTGTCTTCAAACGCAGGAGGAGATGGGAACTGGGACCCATCTAAAAACCGGTCTAACCAGTTCGTGATAGCGAGTAAGCCTGGGTACTAGAGCTTGGTATCGGAAGTGAGGCTAAGAAGACGTAATGACGAAACCACATCACGTAATGATGAAACCACATAAAGAAGATACCAGACCACATAACAGCGTAACCACATAACATCATGATAAAACCACACCACATAATGAAGTTATTACAAAACGTCATGATAAAAACACAACACGTCAGGACTGCATTACAAGACATAATGAAGAAACCACAAAACGTAATGAAGTGACTACAAGACATAATGAAGAAACCACAAAACGTAATGAAGTGACTACAAGACATAATAAAGAAACCACAAAACGTAATGAAGTGACTACAACACATAATGAAGAAACCACATAAAATAATGATAAACAACCACATAAGGCAGTTATGGCTCCATAGATTATTATCACCTTATTTATATACTGCATCTACTGTCATCATATTATCCATCAAGCCTGTCAAGCACAGTCAAGGAAAAGAAACGTGTTTAGTTTCACTTTAATCAAAAACTTTTCTATTATCGACTTAGGTGACTCAGTCCTACATCAACCGGCTTCGCTCCTCCCAACATGTTCACTACAAGTTTCATGTGTTTTTATCTGTGCTTAGTTTTGTAGCTCTACCTCAAGTTGCTTGTTCAACTCGGTGAACAAGACAACCGCGGATGGGAAAGTTTCATTACTGGAGATCATATCGAGGTTGTCGTGTCCACGGCCCCAAGATAGAAGCGCTCGCTAAGATTGAAAGCAAAATAAATTCCTTGAACGAGAAGATAAAAAATTCGACGAGCTAATCTTGTTCACTTAACAATCAAGTTCAGTCACTGGAGAAACATATGAGAAGAAAGCTGGATTGATGAAACAAGTCGAATGCAGCGCTGTCCGCGAAGGTTCAGGCGATGTCCAGAGATTAACAACTTGGAAAAACAAGGTACTCATGCTGCATAATTTTACTAAGTGAAACGCTCTCTCTCCCTCGTTCTCGAGAAGAATTTTAGTATGCTAGTAATTTATCGTACAATAAAAACCGTGTGGTTGCTAGCTCTGTTGATTATATCGGTGGACGAGCTAGTGTTTGTATATTTCACATATTGCTTAATAGCTAGGTAGTACCGTCAAAAAGGCTTGTGTTGTTGTTGTTCTTTAGTAAGCAGACACCATATAAAAAGACAAACCGCACGCAAAGCTGCTCATTCTAAACAAATTGCATGTCAAGGTTACTCGAGTTTGTCATTAATAAGTAATTTCTTGTAAAATCGTTCATCAACAAGAAAAACTGAAGGCGATGAATGAAACCGGTTAAAGCTTTGTCCCAAACAGTGAATCAGTCGAATGAGTCTGTCCGCGCAGGTCCAAGCGATGTCTCAGAGGTTAAACAAACTTTGGCAAAACAAGGTACATTACAGTGGAAGCTTAACTCCAGATCATTTTCAATAAACAAAGCCAAAGTACTTGTAAACCCTTTACAAAAGCAATCTGCGTACTCAGAAAATCGTTTGTTTTAGAATATTCCATTCTATATTTGTTTAAATCAAAGAGCGATGATTCTTTTACGTACTTATTTGAATTCCGCCACTAGTCTCAGAGCCGCTGTACTTTTCGATATAGATTATTAAAAAAAAAACGTGTTAAGTTTTTTTCATTTTGTTCTTACTTTATGTAGCCACCCAATGCCTCTCAGTTTATATTACAAATATGCTAGGTTTTAAACTTAGAAGCTAAAAAATCATGCGAACTACAAAAATTGTATGAAGTTTATGTTGTTTCACATCAGTCGGTTACACTGTGCTGTTCCCAAGAAAAGGAACCAGTGATTACGTCATGACACGTGGCATGCCTAGCCTCAGAGCAGTGACAGTTTGTTTGTGGATGAAAACCGCTGATCACAGGGAATGAAGGAACACGCTCAGCTATGCTGTGTCTGGTGTCGACACGAACTACTCTTGCATGACTATAGAAACTTTTTATTATGGGTGGACCACAGTCACAGGTACAAAACATTTTAAGGACTGACATTTCTATTTACGCCTTCCTTTGCACTGAGTACAGCTCAATACAGTCCGGTCGATACAGAGTCTTCTTCGCTAGGCACAAAGTCTGTTTGCCATGCATGAAGAAAGAGAAACCCATGATCAAAAAGTTTCTCCACTGTTCTTGACCAGATTATGCTAATTTTGAGGAGGAGAGGAATGGCGCAGTGGTGAGGGAATGCTTGCCTCCCACCAAGGCGGGCCCAGGTTCGGACTTGCAGGCTGGTTCCACTATGGGGGTTGAATTGGTTATGGTTTTCGCCCTCTGACTTCAAAGTGGTTTAGTCCGGGTAATTCTGGCTTTCCTCTCTGCACGAAAGAATCTCCAAGAAACCTATCTAAGACTGGTGCCGTGGCCATCGCTGCTAACAAATATTGATCAAACAAATTCCAACAATTCAAACATTTTCGTCCCAATAGTGACACTGAAAACAGATCACAAATGAATTGAATCGGAGTTTTTTATTATATACTATCAGCAACCTTCACTGAATATTAATAATTTAAATGAGTGTTCTACGGTGTAGAACCAAAATTAACAAGAAAAAGAGCTTTCGAGATCTTTTGAGGCAAACTAACCAGATGAGTAGCAGTAAAATTTGGTTAAGAACTTTTAGTTAAAACTAACAGAACCATCAGACTCATTAACAAACATACCAGATGGGTGATCCAACGTCTTTGCTGTTTTATTCAGTGATCGTACATCCCCGTATCTCCAAACGATGGAAAAGTGGCACCACATCTGCTTTGCGTGGGAG
>JAHPZR010042465.1:0-17500 GCA_019787425.1 Platygyra sinensis | reverse complement strand
CTTCGTAGACAGCCATAATTTCTTCTTCTGTTTACTATTGGAAGAAGGAAACCATTGCTTCGCTTTTGACGCTCGTGAGCTTAATATGTTGTCATGAATACTGCGTTTAGAAATTATGGAGACTTCCTCGTTTTGTTTGCTCGATTTATTGTATTTGGTGAAATGCCCGGCTGAATTTCTTTTAAGGTTATTGTTAAAAGACTAGTAAAACTATGGCCGTAAAAATAACTGCAAATTAAGCCGTCGTCAATAATAATGTTCGAATTAAGCTTATGCTTTATCACCAATAATTATTAAACTCGACCGCCGCAAGGGTTTGAGATTTTGGACGTTTTTCGGCTTCTAAATGCATTTCTGGACTTTAACTGGAATAATACTGAACCTTAACCGAATTTTCAGCAACAATTCTTCAATCTTTTATTTGATTCAGGCGTAGTGAAATGCATGTAGTGTTTAATAAGTAGCTTTCGTCCGCTCTGTTGTTGTTGAAATGTCAAGTTGATGATGATTAGTATTGCACTAGACTTGCTGATGCAGCAAGTATGGAATATAATCAACCGAATATTAAATCCCAAGACTCTTCTGAAACCTGGTCAGTTACTTAAAGCACCTGCACACCTACCTTTTGCAATATTAGTTATTTTTTCTGCATCAATCAGTGACTCTGCATGCAAAGAAAGCTCTACACTGAGTTTCATTTTGCTATTTGATTTCATTAGTGCCACTGGTAAGGGAAACATGGTCCCTATATATTTCAGTTTTTCGGAGCGGGGGGGGGGGGGGGGGGTGGGAGGGGGGTGGGTTACGAGTTCAGCCCTGGTGCCTTTAGAATATATTTCTTATCCATTTGGCTGTAATGTTGTTAATGTTGTTAACATATATAAGCTGGCTGACCAAATGTACCTATACATCAAAACCCAAGAGTGTACATAGCATAACTTACTTACATGTAGGGCTTACTTATTATTTTTTGACATAATTTAATAACATAATTTTATCACTGATGGAGTCACACAGTAGTTGACAGTTCCTGCAGTCCACAGTCTTAGTGGAGAAAAAAGCACATCACTTATTGAAATTGAATTATAAAATTATTATTGAAAGCTTACATAGAAGTATTCATCAACAGTGTTGTTTTTTCCATCTATGCCAGAGTGATTTAGTCATTGTACATGTGAAAGTTTCAATTTTGCAGCAGAGAATGGATCTCGTTGTATTCCTGTATGCTGTTCTTAATACTTTACAGCTTTCATACCGTAACTGTATCTTACATGTAGTCACTTTTGGAAAGTGTCCTGAGGCTATGTAGAATTCCAGTAGTTTTAAGAGGTAGTATTAATAAGATATTTTATAAAAAGAAACCGAACTATCGATGAATGCACGGCACAAAAGCAAAAAGCAATGTACAATTATATTATTAAATACATGTACAAATTCATGCCACCACAGAGTCAATTGTGAACATTGTAATGTATATATTTAGCCAAGCTTAAAAGTGGAGGTCCTGGGCCTTGTTCAAAGCCCAATTAAGCTAATTCGGGATAAGTGAGAATTTTTACTTCAATTTTGTAACATACTGCAGTGAGGATTTCTGTTGATATTATTTGGACAACCTTGCACTGATTAGAAGGTTAACCTGACTTGAGCCCATAATCTAATAAAAAAAACCAGTAGTTGATCAGTGGTCAACTTTGAAAAAAAAAACATGTGACTTTGATGAGCTTTCAACCCGAGCCAGAGATATGGTCACATAATACTGGTCAGCGGACACCAGTGGCGGATCTAGGGAAGGGACCTGGGTAGAAGGGAAAAAAGCCAGCCGGGCACGTAAATCAAAACTGGGCCCCCTCCTTTGCTCTAGGTCTGGATCTGCCACTGGATACCTTGTTTTGACAGCTGTCAACTTACCATAACATGGATTTTCAATATCATATGTGCAATTAAACAAAGGCTGCAATTGCCTTAGCTTTCATTCAGGTGGAGTATGGCAGCCATGTTCCACTGAGTTGGCTTCATTGGGCGCATGCGCACACGATCCATGCTGCTAACCATGTTAGCCATGAAAAAAGAGTTGAATGGTTTCCTATTTCTATGTATGCATGTGATTATTTCTATAGTTATGGGGCTCTGATTTGTGGCAGCCAATGCAACAGAGCTTTGCCACAAAACAACAACAACAATATTCTAACATAGCTTTAAGGCTTTCAGGTCAAAATTGGCAATTTTTGAAGTTTATTTTGTCTCCAATTGAAGCTTATAGACCGAGAGTTTTAAAATGAAATACCACCCTAATGGGAGCATCCAAATAATCTTTAGAGCTACAAGTCAGTGCATTTTTTTTTTTTTGCCAATTGAATTTGTTAATACGGTTCCAGTCCGAAAGACTGCTTAAACAATGTACTGGTCTCTGCAATTTGCCAAAGTCAATTTCAGTGAAAGGTTACAGAACATAGGATTTCAAAAATAGCTGGAGTGATAGTACAGAAATCAATTTTGGCAAAAAAAATATTTCAAAATAAAATACTGTTATTAAATGTCAAATTGGCTGCATCCCATGGACTTAAGACACCTCAAGAGGTATATGGTAATGCTTAAGACACTATATTTATCAACAAAGTGATTCTAAACTATATCCTGATTCTAGATCTAAACTACATATTAATAATATCACTCAAGACTACATACCTTTCATGACCTAAGAGCAAGATCAAGATCAGGTCTACTGACTCTTTTTTTTCTAAGAGGAACCTTGGGAATACACAGGGCTATCATTAAGTTATTAGTTACCTGTCACCTCATTCTCCACACTCATGGCAAATTAACAAAACTACATATTAATAATATCACTTAAGACTGCATACTTTTCATGACCTAAGAGCAAGATCAAGATCAGGTCTACTGACTGCTTTTTTTTTCAAAGACGAACCTTGGGAATACACAGGGCTATCATTAAGTTATTAAGTTACTTGCCACCTTATTCTCCACACTCATGGCAAATTAACAATAATCATAATCATAATGACTTTGTTACAGTACGCTCTGTACTGAAAGGTGACTCTTCATCTATAAAATTTACATTAATGGTAAGTCATATTCATAGTTGTTTGTACTTCATGGGTGAATTATATTGACATTAGGCAATTTTATGCATAGTATCAAGGGAACATCAATCATTCTCAGCTGTGACAGGTGCTACAGGTTACTGCCCTTAATGACAGCCCTGGATATGCATGTCTGCCAACATGCAAACATGCATGTTTGCCACTAGACATCTCAATTTGTGTATAAATAGTTCCAGTACATTCAATATAGACAAAGGACATTAAAGCTACTAGCTGAAATGCAAACAATTTTAAAACCTAAAGAGAAGTTTAAGATGTCTACCGGTATATTTGGACCAGCTTTTAGACACTGCAAAAGTTTTACTCTTTTGATTTATTTAGTGCATTCAATTCACCCAGTAGCCCTTTTAATTTAATGATTAGCTTTTCTCATTTGCATTGAAATCTGATCCAATGAGGGTGCAATTCATTTCTGGGCCACAGCTACATCTGATTGTTCACTGATTTGCCTCAGAGGGTTGGATTATTTTAATTATTAACAATTGAAGCTCCGCTTTTAGGCCTGGCTAAATCTATATATTATGATCGTAATTTATATCTTGTAATTATTGACTAGTCTTAGCTTAAATTTATTTTATGAATAAGTTATATCTAGTCCTGCAGATAGATTTTAACTTAAAATTTTAACTTATATCTTTTTAGTTACTTGTTGAAGGTATTTTTCTCAATTTTAGTTTTTATTTTCTGTGTTATACCTGTAAACTAGCTTGTGAGTTTTTCTCGCAAAAGCTAAAAGCATATACAAAATGAAATTAACTTGAACTTGAACTTAAAGATCTTTTAGCAATCTTGAAGCAAGTTGAACCCTTAACTGACTATTTGGATAAACAAGTAAAAATGACTAAGCTCTAAGCTCTGAGGACAAGAAATTTTCTGTTTTTGTGGGGACAGTCTATTCAACTGGTTAGTTCTGGAACACACACTACTCCTTGGTAAGTAAAAAATGCCGAGTTTGCAGTCGATCAATTATAATGTTGTGTGGAATCTCTTTCAATTCGTTATGTCGATTGTGATCAATAGGTTTCCTAAATCGGAAAGGACGAAGGACGAAAGATTTGTGTGCTTATAAGATTGCATTAGCCTGTTTTTACCTGTATGTGCCTCCCACGACAAACCGAAAGTTCCTATAGTCATACAATCGCAGTTCGTTGTTTGATCCTGCCGACACAACATAACTCAACAGAGATCCTTCATGTCCTGTATCAGCGGTTTTCAACCACAGACAAACTGTCACGGCTGTGAGGCTTGGTATGCCACGTGCCATGACGTAGTCACTGGTTCCTTTTCTTGGGAACAGCAGAGCGTAACCTGCCCCGACTGAAGTGAAGCAAGCACAAATACAATCAATTTTTGTCTTCGCATATATTTTTAGTTTCTAATTTTAAACCTGCAGTATCTGTAGTATAAGCTGCGAGGACTTGAGCGGCTAAATGAAATCAAGAAAATAAATTCTGACCATATTCTCATGATGTGATGCACGGGTGAAAATGCGAACGAAGGGACGAAACAAAAACCTTCTAACAAGTGTTAGTAGAGTTCTAATAGTATACTAATGCAAATGCTGCAATCTGATTGGCTGAGCTACTCGTATACTATCAGCCATTACAGTACAGTGGCTGCCGGTAATCCACGAAATGCGATGTTTTTATAGTTTTTCAGAAGTTATGGAAGGAATTTTAGATGTAAACTGGTAATTAAATTCTGGTTTCCTGACTTAAAAAACTTGAAAATATTCAAAAAGCGGGGACGCGCGTAAACAACTGCAAATTTGCCAAGGACAGCGGTTCGATACGTCCAACTTTGTTTAAGGGTAAAGTCCAATAGTGTGTGGGAAGATCATTTTAAACCGTTATTTGCGCTAATTTCAGTTAGAATTCTACTAAAACAATTAGATTATTCGCTCTCGATTTCTCACGATGAAGCGATAGTTCTATCACCTCATAGAAATCTCGAGCTCATAATCTAATTGTTAATTATCTGTGTATTGGAATAATACAACCACCAACAGAGATCAGTGACAGTTGGAAGAGTTCAATCCGGTATATAAAATTCTCACTTGGCTCCAACGCGTAGGTGGATAAAACAATAAAAATCGCATCGAGGATGAGGGACGAATAATTAATTTCTTATGTTTTTTTTTCTAAGCCTCAGAGCCAAGTTAGAATTTTAATATATCGGAAGTGGGCTAATCAAATATGTGAAGCACACTTTAATTTTCTGGATCACAGTCACTTGATAAAATGTAGAATATTAGTACATCTCGTTTTTCCAAGAAGTGGGGTCCGTCATTGTTCCCGATCGTGCTTGTACAAGCTTTGCAGGTGATTTAGCTGTGACTGAAAATAATTTCGGCTTATCTATGCGGTAACTAAAGAACTGAGTGGATTTCTCAGGAAAGTTCACGGTGTATGAACCTTGTATTTCCAAAGTTGTTTATCTCTGAGTATCGCTTGAACCTGCAGGGACAGTGCCGCGTTGGACTGATTCACTGTTTGGGACAAAGCTTTGACAGTTTCCTTTATTGCCTCCAATTTTTTTCTCGGTTTGTTTTGTATTTTTTTTTTTTTTACTTTATTGGTGTAAGTCTCTCCGGCTCCAAATAAATATATAGTTACTGGTTTAAAAAAAGAAAAAAAAGTTAGCCCATTTTCTGGTGATGAACATATTTTAAGAGAAATGTCTGTGTTGATGACTCGACTAAATTTGATATGCAGTTTTGTTAGAATGAGCAGCTTTGAATGCGCTTTTGTCGGGTTATGATGTATGTTCATAGTTTTTACTTTTTTTTTAGAAGATTCTTTAAATATTATGGAATAAGTAAGCATACTAGAATTGCTGTACGGCACTGTAATGAGAGAGAGAGAGATTTCACTTAATAAAATTATGCAGCATGAGTACCTTGTTTTTCCAAAGTTGTTAATCTGATACAGCGCTTGAGCCTGCGCGGACAGCGCTGCATTGGACTTGTTCATCAAATCAAGCTTTCTTCCCATATGTTCTTCCAGCGACAATATTCACTTGGCGAATTTTTTATCGTTCTCATGCAAGGAGTTTATTTTTTTTTCAATCTCAGCGAGCGCCTTCTTCGTTTCTTGGGTCATGGACACGACAACCTCGTTAGTAGTTATATATGTCGGGAATTAAGCCCCGTCACTGCCTTCCGCTACCTTCCCCTGCCTTCCTCCGTACTAATGAGGTGCCTTCCTCCATACTAATGAAGTGCCTTCCTGCATACTAATAAAGTGCCTTCCGCCATACTAATGAAGTGCCTTCCTCCATACTAATAAGCGTCACTCTAGTACAATAAAAACAATAAGGTTGCCTGGGCTTGCCCGCTAATAGTTAACCCTGATTGGCTCATGATAAATCTATTATGTGTTTAAAATAAAAGCGCGTTCTCCGTTTAGCATTTTCTTCTTGTCACAAACTCCAGGTAATAATATTTTTGAGTGGATAGCTTCCAAACATGCAAGTCGAATCCACATCTAAACCTATGTTAACCGTGGACGAAGTTGAACAAATCCATCGCAAGAAGGTAGTCACCATTATTGGGCATGTGTTCCAACTTACGTATGCTGCGCTTTTTGACAAGCTCGTTCTAGAGGAAAAAGTTAATCGATGCCATTGTTGCACATTCAACATCCCAGTCAAAGACCGCACTCTTGCCTGATGTTGGATACTGAAAATGCGTGGTTCTATTCTCATGATGTAGCCCATGAGCAAATAGATCTTGCTGTGGTAATGAAAACTGTGGAAAGCGTTTGCAGCACTCTGGGGTTGAAGCTTGATCAGACATGGGAAAGTTATCTGACGGAGTTGCCGAAGTTGCCTTGGACCAGTTTATATCTCACTTCTTTGGAAATCAAAAGCTGTGATGAAGACATGAAAGAACGTGTATTGTATGCTCTTTATAATGGTCCTTGTGGTCCTAAAACGAACAATTTCAGTAGAGTGGAAATCCACAAAGATGACAACGCTGAAGAAGTTATAAACGTTGACCCTACAGAAGTGCAATGTCCTGAGAACGTTGTCAGAAAAGAAGAAAAAGGAATGGACCTTGACTATGTAATTAACGAAATTCACAACAACAAGTTCTATTTTTAAAACAATAAAGTGTGTACACGATTTGATTTTGATCCAGTGTGTGTTTATCTGTCTACACGTTAACATGGGTCTTACTCTTTCTGTTCTTAGGGCATGATTTTACTTTTATTGCCTTATAGCGAGGAATATGTATTCAAATGAAATAACATCTCTTAGAGAGACATTTTGTGAACTTCCTTGAACTGCTTGACAAGTTAAAATGTCTTCATTCAGAGGTGTTTACAGAAGTTCACTGGGGGAGATTATTAGTGTTTTTAGATTTTGTCGAGCAACTGGGGCTAACTGAGGAGGAATGGGAACAACTATTGATTTTCTCTTTCCCACTCTTAGCCAAATGCAAGAATAGCTATGTAAGTGAGTGCAGCTATGAAAAAAGTTAGTCAAATGTTGGCCTTCGCAGTGGTCACTAGTAATGGGTTGCTGGCCGTCTTCACCCTCTCTGGTATTAGAGCGCATTTTCAGCCGCATTCGTGTCATTTTAGCTTGCTGCGAGGGTCAAGTGATTGTTCAAAACTCCGAATTTTGCGATGGAGAAAACGCTGTCCAGCATTTATCTCGACCCAAGTCAACCCGCAAGTTTCGGTGGCTTAGATGCTGTGTACCGAGCGGTCAAAGAGAAGGGAAAAAGTAAAATTTCTCGCAAACAAGTTCAAGATTGGTTGAGTCAACAAGACGTTTACACTCTTCATAAACCTGCTCGAAGACACTACAAGAGAAGTCGAGTGATTGTTCCTGGCATAGATGCACAATTTCAGAGCAGATCTGGTCGATGTTCAAAATTTAAGCCGATTCAACAAGGGATCTAAATATCTACTGACGTGTATAGATATTTTGAGCAAGCATGCCTGGGTCGTGCCTTTAAAGACAAAGCAAGGGCAAGAACTAGTAGAGGCCTTTCAGACGATTTTATCATCTGGTCGTAAACCAAACAAGCTTCAAACGGACCAGGGCACATAATTCCTTAATCGTGTATTTCAGAAATTCTAACGTGAAAATAACATTGACTTTTTTACAGTCAACTCTGGGCTCAAGGCATCGGTAGTAGAGAGATTCAACCGTACCTATAAGAACAAAATGTACAAGTACTTCACAGCTAAAAACACTCTTACTTACATCGATGTGTTACCTAAGTTGGTAAAATCATACAATAACACTTACCATCGTAGCATTCAAATGAAACCGAGTCAGGTGACTAAATCCAATGAAGCTAAGGTGTGGGACACACTGTACGGCAACGACGTTGTCAAGCGTGTGCGATATAAATTTCAAGTGGGAGATCGCGTAAGGATCAGCAAAGTGAAGCGAATGTTTGAAAAGTCCTACCTTTCCAATTACGCGGAAGAAATGTTTACGATCTACAACCGATTTTCGCTCTAAGTGCCTGTTTACAAATTGAAAGATGATGACAGAGAGATCCTAGACGGAACATTCTACGAAGCGGAATTACAGAAAGTAATCAAGGAGGATGATGTTTATCGGGTAAGGAGTAGTAGATATTTTGTGAAATGGAAAGGATACCCAGACAAGTTTAATAGCTGGGTTGCTGAAAATGATATTTTGAAATTGTAATATGAAGGCTTTGTGTATGATGAATAAAAGAATGTGAAATAAAAATGATTTGTCGTGTGGTTTCTTATAAATTCAAAACACCTACAGTAAAACGTTCATTTTATCACAAGATAACGATGGAGGTAACACAGTTCTACTTGCATCTTCCAAGTAATGCCAGCCTCGATAAATTCCCCAACAACACATTGACAGAGTACCGGGTTTGTTTACCTCAGACAATCAGCTTGACCGGGAAGTAGCGCTAACAGAAATCCATTATCCTCACAGCTGGAATAATGTACGTAATCGTAATCAAGAATTAAACGGTATGTGGGAAGCTTAGATAGTCCCACCGGGATATTACTCCTCGGTCGCTGATCTTATAAACTAAGTTCAACGAAGTGGTCAGCGCGAATGATCGATTCAAAGACGAAGTGCAATTATCCCTCGATACAGTGAACCGAAAAGTGACTGTACACTTACAAAGTAAGACCGAAGTGTATTTTTCCGACATCGGACAAACGCTGGGATTTTCTCCGAATAAGGTTATCTGCAGGACATCGACGGCTGAACGAGCAGTAGACTTGGAACATGGATTTCACGATCTTTATGTTTACTGCGATATTTTACAATCGCAATATGTGGGAGACGCACTTGTTCCCCTCCTTCGAATCGTACCCGTGGAAGGGAAGGATGGGGAGAGAATCAGCAAGTCATTTATTCGTCCGCGATACTTACCTGTCAGTAGAAAGCAATTTGAAAGTATCGAAGTCAATATAAAGCGGGACACAGGAGAATCAGTGCCATTTGATCTTGGTTAAGTGTTGCTTACACTTCATTTTCGGCAGAGTCGTACCTTGAACTTTTAGAAGATGAAGAAAATTTATACTCCAAATCACAAATTGTACGAAGAATACTATTTAAACCAAGCTAAGCAAAAAGGAGGGAATTTACCAGCTTTTCACGGTGCTTGATTTCAGCGAGGATATGGCTTAGGTTCCATATTTAAAGGCCTTTTCCGTTGTGCGATGCGTCATTTACAGCAAGGTGCTAAAATGCTCGGCAAGAGCTCTTCAAACGGGTGTCGATGTTGCACAGGATGTGTTAGCTGGAGAAAATGTTAAAACAGCAACAAAAAAGCGTGCTAAACAAGCTCTGGGCCTACCTTCCCAAAATTCTTCACAGTCAGGTGGAGGTCGAAAAGCTATAAAAAGGAAAGCACAACCAAGAAAAAACAGTTCGCCGCCAAGCAAGAGAGCAAAAGCATCTCCGCAGCAAAAGAAGAAACCCGAAGAGAAGTATTCCTTCTGAAAGTAAAATGGCCTTTGTTCATCGCGAATCTCAAGAATGTACGAAATCGGAACTAGATCTCTTTACAATTCCGGCTACACAAATATCCATCACCAAGGGGCGATGGATTGAATACCACCCCCTCATTAACATCACCGACAGTGGATCTAAAGAATTTAACGTTTCTGGATCCGGAGAAGAATATCTAGACTTGGCAAGAACCCTGCTATTTCTTAAAGCCAAGATCACCAAAGCAAACGGTACTGCTTTAGACCCGAACGAGCAAGTGGGACCCATGAATCTTTTTCTACACGCTCCATATCTTGCGATGATTGAAACATTGCTGAACTGCGGAGAAGATCCAAAATCAAGTCAACTAACAATGGCTATGTTTTACAAAGACACTCCATGGAAGATGGATGCAGTAAATCCTGTGGCCGACGATGCTGATGCTAATATTGGTTAAAAGCTCGCTATGCATTCACAAAACAAAGGCACACGGTGGATATGACAGGTCCTATTCATATCGACATTTTCTTCCAAGATCGTTTGATTTTAAACGGAGTTAATCTAAGGCTGAAGCTCAATAGAGTCAAAAATTCTTTCTGCCTAGTTTCATCAGCCGGCAGAGCTAATCACAAGGTGGTTATTACAGAAGCAATTCTATACGTTCGAAAAGTTAAAGTGGCCCCTTCTATTGCTTTGGGGCACGCGGCTGCACTAAAGCAAACGACTGCCAAATATCCTATACGCCGGGTCGATTGCAAAGTTCTCTCTATCCCAAACGGATTCAGAAGCTTTACCCCAGATAACCTCTTTCTGGGTCATATCCCAAAGCGCCTAGTCTTAGTACTGGTGGATACAGAAGCTTATGATTAACAATTATCCTGCGAAATCGCGCGGAATATCGTCTGATACTTAGCCGACGAGGCCGTAGGCCGAGTCGGCTAAAATCAGACGATATTCCGCAAGATTCAGCAGGATAATTGTTTTATTATTCAACAAATTGATAACAAAATTGATTTCCAAGCTCGTAACATTTTTAAACCGTTCTGTCAACATTTTTTCACTTCACTTTTTCTTCCCACGTACGAAGCTACGTATATCGCCGGATATTCGTCACCTACGGATGACGGATATCGAGAGCATCATGACCATATTTGGATAGTGTTACAAGTTGTTGAATAATAATGCAACATATACCTCCAACCCATTTAACTTCAAACACCATAACCTCACTCAAGTGGGCGTGTACGTAGACCGGGAACAGATACCGAGAAAACCCGTGTTTCTTAAATTTGATGATGCTGGGTGTCAAAATTTTATAGCTGGCTTTCAAAGTTTTTTTCCAGCACTGGAAAGCTTTCCCAGGATATGAGAAATCAGATAAATAAAAGTGATTACGGCTCTAGCTACACAGCTTTCTGTTTTGACTAGTCCCCAGACCACTGCTCGGGTGATCATTTTGAGCTTATAAAGCAAGGTAACCTACGAGTAGAACTTCATTTTGCTCAGCCACTCGCCAATACTGTCAACCTCATCATCTACGCGGAATTTCAAAACGTGATCATTGACGCGAGTCGGAACGTTTTGTTTGACTACTCAAACTAGAATGGATACCATACATCTGACGATCATCTTGAGAAAGGATAGATATACGCGCGGTGTGTTTCAAGGAGTGTATCCCTCAGACAGGCTACCTACAAGTGTTTCGTCTTACCCAGCCTTGTTCATTGCCAATGTGGAAACTAGTGATAAGCCTGGAACTCACTGGGTTGCGTTTTATTTCATCAAAGAAAGAGAGGGAGAATTTTTCGACTCTTATGGATTGCCCCCAAGCAATTACACTGGAACATTTTCTTCGTTTTTGAACAATAATTCTAACGGCTGGAAGTTTAACTCAAAGTCTTTGCAAAGCATTGATTCAAAAGTCTGTGGGCATTACTGTCTGCATTTTGCCTTATTTCGCTCTCGCCAAGTTAGCATGAGCACTATTGTAAATCGTTTTTCTAGCAATAAAAGTAGAAATGATTTTCTTGTACAACGCTTTATCGAAAAATGCTTTCCTCTTAGTCTCCCGAAATACCGCACTGATGTAAAGAAACAAAGATCAATAGCACAACACAATAAACACGCCATGTAATTTAGTTCAGATGTATTTTATTGGGTGATTAAAATAAAGAAAACTACACTAATAAAAATGTCTGTTGTGGTTATTCACAAACGTAACCAGCGAACAGCTTGACGACGCGGACTCTCAACTCTTCGCCTTTGCTTTTTCATGGGGGCTGAGCTTGTAGTGGACGGTGTAGGTAACCAACGTGTGGGGCTCTCAGGTGTCTCTTCTCTCACTCTTGTCTTAAATTCTCGAATAGCACTTTGCCTCTGGGGGTTGCACACAATATTTTCTGGCACTTCATTCTGGCCAGACCCCTGGCAAACACCGACCATCCCACGGGTTCAAATCCTTCACGGTGATGCAGCAGATCATTTACCAAATCCACCATGTGAGACCCGGAAATTGGCTTGTTTTCGTATAACAGTTCCCCTTTTTCATTCCAATTCAACACATCTGAATTTTCCTTGATTTTATCCAATAGTTGTCTTGCTCCGGTGTTGTAAAGCTTGGGAACACTTTTTATCACCTCTTGCTCGACTGCTGAAGTCGGAATAGTTTCTACCTCTGCGGTGGATTCTTTACTAGTTTCTTCACTGCTCTCGTCTGGTTTTGGTGTTTCCACAGGTTTGGGAGTTGTTAATTTTACGTGGAGGGGTTGACCTTTTCGCTGATCATAATAAGTCAGATAACGCTGCAACACTTGATTATAAAGTGTTGCCTTTGCTTCATCGTCCAGTTGCTTGCTGGATAAAATGTCGCTCATTTCCCTGTCCAAGTTTTTCAGAGTTTGTGTCACGGGTGGTGTTAATATTTGTTGACGTTGTTGTAATCGTTCCAGTGTATTTTCTGGCACTAGAATCATGTGCCTGGTATGATTCATTTTCAGATAAGAATCGAACTCAGTACATGAAGCACCGGTGGTAACAGAACACTTAGAAAGTTTCCTCCATGTTGCACTAAGATTTTTTTCTTTCTTTCGATCGGTGTGCTTTTCTCGGCGAGAGCGATCACTCCTTTTTATACTTTTCTGACATGGGCGCATTGAACCTCCCCAGGGAAGATGTTGCTACGTAACCGGAAGTCGCTCGGTGTTTCCGGTTTGAGATCGCATAATAAATAGCCATAAGGCTGTTTTGTCGCATCTTGAAACGCTTCCTGCATATATTTCACATGGCCGGGAAACATTTACTAGGCTAAATGATTGACCTGCTATTTCTGAGAGACTTGAACAGTACCAAGTAATGACAATTTAAACTCATATCTCTTAACTCTTTTCCACGGTGAAAAATATTTTGCAGAATAAAGATAACACTCAAGTTTCGGTGGTGACAACCTTTAGTAAACAAACCTGTTATTCTCTGGTCGTTACTCAGTTAGTGCATCAAATCGTCAATGACCACAAGATTTCTTATAGAAGGGTTAATCATGGATTCTAAATCACTGGGAACTCCTTCGACAAAAGTAATGTTGGGAATATTTCTTTGTATCTCGTCGTAAGCAGGCTGGTAAATACCATAACACCAAATGATATTTTCTGGGGCTCCTTCAATCATATCTTCTACAGATTCTAGTAAACGTTTAACAAACTGACTTTTCCCACAACAGGTCGGTCCTGCCACAAGTGCAGGAAAAGGATGTTTCCATTTTGGGTCCATGATCACAACTGACTAATTGAAGCACGCTCGCAGGTTTATAGGAAAACCGTTTTGGGTTCAGTCTCTTTGTCATACACACGAATCGCATTGTTGTTTTGTAGTTTTGCAAATTGTAACCAGTATTTTCGTTCTAACTCTGCTAACTCGTGTACGCGAGTTAAATGATCTGTTAATCAAACTAAATATTTTGACCCACAGCCAGGAATTGGACAATGTTTACATTTTCTCTGCACCATGTTATCTCTGTGAAAGTTGGATTCCTACTGAACAAAACTGTTTATGACATGAAATTTATCGTTAATTTAACACACAACGACAGCCAAAAATGCCACATTTTAGCGCTGTGTTTTTCCCCGAGCGCGCGTGTAAACCGCGTGTCGAGTCAGGAAACAAGTCATGATTAAATTATGCCAATGATTTATTTACAATTTTCGTATGTACAAACATCTGTGAAAGGGTATATACAACTATTTACAAGCGAGAAAAAACTATATACAAGAACTTTAAAAACTATTTTCAAACAAAACTTAGATATCTAAGGGAGTGGTAGAAACATCATCTTGCAAAACTTTCCGTTTTGGATAGAAATACGAGAATGCATCTCGAACTTGATTATAAGTATACATAGCATTATTAATCACTCTGAAACCTTGATTCACCCCACCACTATATTGTTTGGTGAGTAGTACATTCAAATATTTCTCTTTGTTAATCTCGTTACATTTCTTGTTGACACCTTTACAACTGAACTTATCTTTGGCCCCAAAACAATAATAGAATTTGGAACACAATCCTTGCCCTTCCCATTCAACTTTAAAAAGACCTGAAGTTCTCTTGTCATAGGCCTTATACTCTCCGGTGTCAGTTCTCGGGAACCAGTTGCACTTATCTTGCTCAAATTCTTCTCTCAACTCCGGTTTCACTAAACTTTCAACGCTGTCCCCAGCAATGGCAATATACGCTGAATCCGTATCCATCTCACACATTTGAAAATCTGCACGCTCTAAATATGTATCTCAAAAATCATAATAAAATTGTAACATGCGAAGTTTCGCATACTGGTAAACAAAAAACCCGACTTGAATCGGTAAATTTAACTTGATGGGTTTTTTTTACAGGACTCTGCTTCGTAAGTATTTCCCGTGATATTATCCAGCTTTCTGAACAGAGGTGTGTTGACTTTACGGCTAGCTTCAGCATTAGAGCAATACTCCACGTTCCTATGCTTCATCTGGTTGATAATCGTTTTTTCATAGCCTGAATTCCCAACCTGAGAGATTAAAAAGATTTGTGTAAGTTTTTCTATCCATGAAATGTGTATTGCTCCCTTCCCTTATTTTCCCAGAAAGGCATAGCTACTTACTAGTTTCATGGTGTCCGCGATGATGGCTTTACTGGGGTCGGCATCGCCTGCCCGTCTCGCGTCTGACACTGCATCTCCAAAGGATTTGAAGCAGGGTTCAGGGGTGAACTCGATCACTTGGTGTACTTTCGTGACCTCTTGACCATGCTCCAGGTACCATTTAAGAAGGGGTGTGGGCAGTAGGATCTTGTCACCTTTCATACTGCCAATCAAGCTTCGCCGAGGTTGGGTCATGATATTGTGTTCCTCAGCGTACGCTTTCATGAAGTCTCCAATATCATCGCGACTGATTTCCGTATTCTTAAAGATCGGGCACATCTCGCTGAATTTCTCTTTCAAGTACACGAATATCCACTTCCACGCACCCAAACAAACGCTCATTTCGCATCTCGCTCAAAATTTGTTCCGTGCTCATAATCTTGACTTTGACGAGAGTTCGCCTTACTTTGGTGGCGATGAATCGCTATAGTTCACGGTTCGTTCTCTTGGCAGTCGCCAATCACATTCCCACATCCCACGGTAGCCTTTGCTGCGGATGTATTCTGTATTGGCTCTGGTTTGTTCCAACAGTTCCGCCATGGGTTTTTTTTCGTCTTTCGTTGATTCTTTTCCGCGGTTGAGCGCGCAGTCATGGCCGTGCATATAACACCCGTGGAATTGATATACAGTTTGCGTCTGCGCATGAAAACCGTGCACGGGCAGTTTACGATCGCCGATACGCTTCCTCCCGCGTTTTTTCAATTGGGGTGACGAATATGGATTCGTTCCTGGAAAGGAGAAATTCAGCGAGATGTGCCCGATCTTTAAGAATACGGAAATCAGTCGCGATGATATTGGAGACTTCATGAAAGCGTACGCTGAGGAACACAATATCATGACCCAACCTCGGCGAAGCTTGATTGGCAGTATGAAAGGTGACAAGATCCTACTGCCCACACCCCTTCTTAAATGGTACCTGGAGCATGGTCAAGAGGTCACGAAAGTACACCAAGTGATCGAGTTCACCCCTGAACCCTGCTTCAAATCCTTTGGAGATGCAGTGTCAGACGCGAGACGGGCAGGCGATGCCGACCCCAGTAAAGCCATCATCGCGGACACCATGAAACTAGTAAGTAGCTATGCCTTTCTGGGAAAATAAGGGAAGGGAGCAATACACATTTCATGGATAGAAAAACTTACACAAATCTTTTTAATCTCTCAGGTTGGGAATTCAGGCTATGAAAAAACGATTATCAACCAGATGAAGCATAGGAACGTGGAGTATTGCTCTAATGCTGAAGCTAGCCGTAAAGTCAACACACCTCTGTTCAGAAAGCTGGATAATATCACGGGAAATACTTACGAAGCAGAGTCCTGTAAAAAAAACCCATCAAGTTAAATTTACCGATTCAAGTCGGGTTTTTTGTTTACCAGTATGCGAAACTTCGCATGTTACAATTTTATTATGATTTTTGAGATACATATTTAGAGCGTGCAGATTTTCAAATGTGTGAGATGGATACGGATTCAGCGTATATTGCCATTGCTGGGGACAGCGTTGAAAGTTTAGTGAAACCGGAGTTGAGAGAAGAATTTGAGCAAGATAAGTGCAACTGGTTCCCGAGAACTGACACCGGAGAGTATAAGGCCTATGACAAGAGAACTTCAGGTCTTTTTAAAGTTGAATGGGAAGGGCAAGGATTGTGTTCCAAATTCTATTATTGTTTTGGGGCCAAAGATAAGTTCAGTTGTAAAGGTGTCAACAAGAAATGTAACGAGATTAACAAAGAGAAATATTTGAATGTACTACTCACCAAACAATATAGTGGTGGGGTGAATCAAGGTTTCAGAGTGATTAATAATGCTATGTATACTTATAATCAAGTTCGAGATGCATTCTCGTATTTCTATCCAAAACGGAAAGTTTTGCAAGATGATGTTTCTACCACTCCCTTAGATATCTAAGTTTTGTTTGAAAATAGTTTTTAAAGTTCTTGTATATAGTTTTTTCTCGCTTGTAAATAGTTGTATATACCCTTTCACAGATGTTTGTACATACGAAAATTGTAAATAAATCATTGGCATAATTTAATCATGACTTGTTTCCTGACTCGACACGCGGTTTACACGCGCGCTCGGGGAAAAAACACAGCGCTAAAATGTGGCATTTTTGGCTGTCGTTGTGTGTTAAATTAACGATAAATTTCATGTCATAAACAGTTTTGTTCAGTAGGAATCCAACTTTCACAGAGATAACATGGTGCAGAGAAAATGTAAACATTGTCCAATTCCTGGCTGTGGGTCAAAATATTTAGTTGAT
>JAHPZR010042464.1:5000-12685 GCA_019787425.1 Platygyra sinensis | reverse complement strand
TTCTCAGTGTTGAGCAAAAAACAATCGTCCGAAACGTGAATTTAGCAAGCAATCGTGACTATAATCATGGTGCTATTATAAGGATTTATATGGAGTAAACAAGGTGCTGTTGCTCCTAAGCGAACATGGAGACCCCTTATTTTGATTCGCAAATTTAAGTTCCTATAATATAAACAATCAATTGGCAAAGTTTGAGAAAAATCTCAGTGTAGGTTTTATTTCAGTGGAATGACCTTAAAAATCCTGCGTAACACTCTAGCACTAAACTCGTACCTAGGCCTTTCCGCGCTCAGCAAAAATTGTTTTTTTGGTTTGTATAATATTTGACAAGGGAGGCAACTCTTTGCCAAAACATTTTGAACGCACTGCAAATATTCGCCCGAATCTCTAAATTTCGTTGCTTTCACGAAAGCAAACAAACACAAAATGAGGTCGGAAAGTTTTTCTACAACTTGGCCGAATTTGTTTTCAAATACTTTTGCGACAGTCGGAGAATTTCAGCGACTTTTGCAAAGTTTTGTCTCAATTCACTTTTCGCAACATGATCGTACCGTTACCTAAATCCCAAACACGTCATCCAGCGCGCGCTTGCGCTCCCCTCACTCTCCCGTACATGCGTTTTGACACAACAAATCTCTACAAACCCCTCCCCTGGTTCGTTGTTTTTCTTACGTGTTCGAAGTCAGCCGGTCTCCGCACGGAAACAAAATTGTCGTAAATTAATACCTGAAGCGTTTTAGCGAGATTCTGCGATAATAAATGGGAGTTAGCGAAGGATTTTGTAAAACCTTTTTCGTCAAAAAACCTTGTGGGAGAGTGATGACAAGAGGACAGAAAGGTAAGCTATTCATTCTTTTCGTTCCTTTATTTACTCTCTCCCTACTCAACAAGAGTGTGTGCTCCTTCTGCCCAAATCCCAAACACGCCATCCAGCGTGCGCTCGCGCTCCTCACCCTCTCCCACACGTGTTTTTTGACGTGACAAATCTTTACAAGCCCCTCCCCCTGCTCCCAGTTTTTCTTGCGCTCACGAAGTCCCCCGATCTCCGCACGGAAATAAAATGTCGCAAGCATTTTAGCGCAATACCGCCACATCAATTTGGAGATTAATTAATTAAATACAGAAGCTTCTGTTAAATACTACTGCTTTGAGATTCAGTCATGTCTCGACAACTTGTAATTAGCATGATAAGGTGCAACTTTCTGCAAAGTTTAAAAAAATTCTGTTAAGGGGGTTCTGAGCCACCTTAGATTTTCGAAAATTTAAGTTGCACCTTATCATGCTAATTACAATTAGATAATAAAAAATGAGGGTCACCGAGCTCGTTTTTGAGTTATAAGCGCTTAAAGTTAAAATTAAGGGTGTTTTCAGCAGGTCATATTGTTACTATGGTAACCTATTGTGCCACAAAATTAACAGCAACTTGTTCACCAATGACTGGGCAGTTTGTTAATACCATGATTGAGGCATTAACCGATAAAGAGTGGTTATAATGACCCACCAAACTCTATGTCTTGGAAAGTACTGGAAACTATTTCCAGCCACCTTAAAGTGCCCCTGTGATCAAAAAAATCACTTCTTTTTTTCTTCAGATTCTGAAAGTGTGTCTGCTTAACACTTGACTGGCAAAATTCTGACCTTTCATTTTTATCAAAAGGCTGTTTACTTTGAGTAAAAGTTTTGGATTTAACGATCCGTTATTACTCACGTTCAAACCTGACCGATTTGACCTCAGAGGGTTGGATCCGGGAAAAGTGATGTCAAAGGCTCACCAGCTTAAAATTTCAGCGTGTGAACGCAGCTTATTATGTATGCAAAGTGCGAGTTTAAAAGTGTGAAAGCCCAATACTCCCGTGCGGCATATTAATTCTGCAGCGTACACACGCATTGCATTCTTAAACTAGTGAGCCTTTGACGTCATTTTCACCTCGATCAAGCTCTCTCAAGAACTTAAATTTAGTAATGGCGGATCATTAAATAGGAAAGTTCCAGTTAAAATAAACAGGTGCCTTTTTTAAATCAATGATTAAAACTTGGGTCACTTAGTGTTTAGTTAACATAGTTTTGATATCCAAAGGAAAAAAATAATTTATCTTTTGTCACAGGGGCACTTTAAAGGTCGTGAACATGTCGCAAACGCTGTTACTGTTGGTATTAACATTTGCTTTTGTATTTGTTTCTTGCGCCTTTGGGTTAATCAGATTGTTTAACATGGAAACGGCATCCAAATAAAATCTACACACGATTGTTATGTTTTAGTTATGGTAGAATTAAGCTATTATTGTTGAAGATCGAGCTTATTGGCAACTGATGGTACTGCTCTCTACGTTTGTGACGTCATTTCAGGACTTGAAGCTTTGCTAAAAACAGATTTCTCCGACATTTTCTTATTTTCTTATAAACAGTGCCTTTTTGTACCATTTTTTAGCGAATTTATTGGCTCTGAATCAGAAAATGTCGGAGAAATTTGTTTTTCGCGCAGCTTCAAGTCCTGAAATGACGTCACAATCATTCCCACTCCCCTGTTTTTGGCCTCGCGGTTTTGTACCCCACCGGAAGTGAAATTTGACGCTTTGACGGAAAGGAAAACCCACTTTAGCACAGTTCAATTTAGCATTTGGAGTTTCGTTTCTCTGTTCTTAATTTCATACCTACTTGACATTTTTGATTGATCTTGAGTCAATTTTAGTGTTTTTATTTTGAAACGATGAATACAAATAAGATGAATTGAGAATAGTAACATATGTTTGGCAGATCTGCTTAGTTAATCAAAGCGGTTCAAAAACTAGCAGCAAAACGGAAACTTGTTACCTTGTCCCTGATCAAAGCTAGTGCTTGATACTGGCAGGTCTTGATTTCCCAGGGCTAATGATAATTATGAATAAGATCAAGTAAGCATACTAACATTTTAAACGATCTGCTTAGTCATTCAAAGCAGCTAAAAAAATGTTACCTTGAGTTGGTTTTTCTCCATCTTGCTTTCGTAGGGCTGGTTATGAATATAAATAATATGAGCTGAGCATAGCAAGATCAGTACCTCTTTCAATATCTAAGTAGTAGATTCTGCTGAAATTAGTGATTTGTCTCTTGAGTTTATCTGGCAGCAATTTGGTATGACATGTTGTAACGAGAACTTGATGTTATCAAGGGAAGCGCATTTTTACGTTCACGTTTTTACAAATTCTGATCGTTTACTTATTTCCATATTCTAAAACGCTAGGCATTAATTTATAACTTGATTGGCCTTGAAGTCATTTCTAGGTCTTTCTAGTGGCTTCCTGATATATTTGAAATATAATTAGCAATCCAAAAATTAGGATATTAGATGTTATTACCACGTGATTTAACAACATCAAATATTAAATAAAGTTTCTTTCCATGTTATATTTGGACATGCTATAAACACAGCGAGTTTAATTAATTTCGTTGCTCGACTGTGGGTCATGGTGGGTTACCTTGTCCTCCCCTGTCGTGGGGGCAAAACTGGAATTAAAAGAACTCCGAAGAATGGTCACGAAACACCACATAGAAGATTCACAATGTGAAATAACAATTCATCTTGTTTTCCTTATTGTTTCTGTTCGTTGGAGGGGGGGGGGGGGGGTGGGGGAGAGGGGGCGCACAGGGAGAAATAAGTTATAGCCGAGCGCCTTCCATTCCCGAGTTGATGCCATTTTTGAATTTAATATTGAAAATGGGGGCAAATCCGAAAATAATTATTCTTGAATGTCCGAAACATAAGCCATTTAGCCTACAATTTTGAAAACTCTGGGTGCAAAATCAAACAGAAAAGAACTTCCCGCTACACATTTTCCAAAATTAAGGCATGCCCGGCCGGTGAGTTTGCCAATTTGTTGGGAAATTATGGAAAATGCTGCTGCAGTCGCCAATGGAGATAATTCAAACATGAATTTTTGCTCCAAAGGCCTCACATGATCATGATTTGAACCCGGCTTGTTTCTGAAATTACATTTTACCGCTTCCACTGGTCATATTAGTACACATAATCGTATAAATGAGAATGATTTGAAGGATTAACACCAAAAGTGATTTTTGACAATTATCTTAAAACTGCTCGAGTCGTTAGGCGAGAAAAAAAAAAAAATATATATATATATATATATATATATATATATATATATATATATATATATATATATATATATACCGATTAGAGAAACCCATCAGCTTTCAAGCTGTTTTTGTGTTAACTTGATTAAGGTTATCACAATATCAGTGCAAAAAATCACCAAAGTGCCCATGTTGATTTGCCTAACCGTGCAAATAAGAGTAGAATATGACGCAAATGAAGTAATTTTTTCAGTCATATAATATGCAGCTTTACACTGTACGTATTTCTTGGAATCAGCTTACCTGTCTGCAGCTTTTCCAGCAAGTTAGCTGGAAAGAGACTTTTTTTAACCCTCACGCAACCTCTTGTTTCCAACCTGTCGCTGCGAGGGGTATTAAATTTTTGCTTCGATGATGTTTCCCCTGAAAAACACAAAAAGCCATTCACAGTTGAGATGTAATACACTGAGCCAGAGTTCTAAAAGTTATCCACTCTTTACAAAGACCGTCTTGCTGTCTGCCATTCAATTCCATAACTTCTCAGAACAAAATATTTTGCTCTCTTGAGATATCGAACTGAAACCCAGCAGATGTAATTTGAGGCTAGACTTCAATAAAACCAGGAGATATAATCGGGGATGGAGACCGTAAGTCTTGGGATCCCACGCATCTATGGTATGGGACAATTTTTCTATTTTTACAAAAAATTGCGCCACCTGACGTCATATATCCTTGCTGATCCACGAACATGTCAGGGCGCTTTTTCCGCCCTGAACGTGTCGTGGTTCTCGCGTGTTTGTTGTCACATTGCTTGATCAAATGGTGAGTGATGCGTGGTTCTCTTGCGGATTTTCCACAGAGATGGCCGGGAATAAGGCAGGTGAGAAGAACTAGCGCTCTTCTATGCACTTTTATCCCGGGGGATACTCCCAGAAAATTTGGTGGGGGTGTGCGGCTCACTTACCAAAACCGTTACTCTAATTATGACCAAAATCTGCCATTCAGTACTCTATTTATGACCTGACCCTTACATTAAAATCCTGTTTCAGACCTGCGTTTTAATTAGTTCCATAGTTCAAACCAATGCTTACTGACTGTTAACATAATTTGTGAAAGGCGTTTGTTGATTTTCTTTTCGATAATAATGAAAAAGTGGCTTTTTCTTTAGACATATCCATATCAAGGCTAGAGTACAAAAATTATACCTATTTGTGACCTGAATGGCCAAAATCATGTAAAATCGATACCCTATTTATGATCAAAACGGCTGAAAAACCCTACCCTTTAGGGCGGCACATTCCTGTATATCCCATGTAAGAGATTTTCCCCTCCCCGGAACTTTTATGCCCTGAGTTAACGGAAAATGTGATCTTTTCAGGTTTTTTTTTTCGCGCTGTAAATGAATAGTATATGCTCGCGCTAGTTATAGCTAGAATCCTATATGTTCGCGCTATGCGTATGTTCTGTAACGAAAAGTTATGTAAGAAAACGCTTTATATACTCTGGTTTAGAGTTAATTTGTCAGCTTCCCAAACAATGCTTAATCATAACCAAAACCTGTTTTTGATAGTTTCTTATTATTTCTGCTTGTTCACGGTGGTCGGTTGCTAAGGCTTTTCCCACCTTTTCTTCCAGTATTAAGAGTTATAGACAATGGATAAAAGTAGAATGCATCCAATGTAAGGAAACTTGGCAGGCAAGTTGGCAAATTGTATTCTCTTGCTGATCCTCCGGCTTTACGAAAGTACAAAATAAATTTCATCCGCTCCCTCACTTATTGCTACTAACGTCTTTGTTCATCTGGCCTCTTACTGCAATCTGCCCTCAATAATGACCTTCAAAAACTCCTTCTTCAGAATGGTTACCCACAAGGCATAATCAATATCATATCAACGATGTTTTGAACAACAACAAACATCAGCATAGCAACCTCCTGCCTACATGTACAGTTCCTAAGAAAGACATCGTTATCCTTCTTTCCTACTTACGTTGCGAAGCAATCAAGTCGCTAAACGCCTGAAATCATATATGCACAAATTCTACTCTTGTGTTAGCCTTAAGATCATTTTTCAGAACACTTGATGCATAAAATCTTTCTTTCCTTACAAGGACCGCATTAATCGTTCACAACGATCCAAAATTATTTGCTGAACAAATTGCTGGCATTGTAATGGTTTTTACATCAGTAAAACTAAACGGTGGCTATACATATGATAGGAAAACTGGACACTTTAAGGTCAACGCTAAAAATGAGAATACCTCAGCCATTGCTGACCACGTCAAAAGCACTGGACATCACATCAAGTAGGATCACTTTGATATTTTAATGAAGGACAAAACAGACTACTATTGCAAAATCAGAGAGACCTTATTTATTTTAAGAACTTGGGGACCTTGAAAAGCTGATGCTTTATTAACTTACTGCAGTTTTTTTTTATAGTTTACTGTTAAGTATTTGCTTAATCTAGGTTTCAGACCCCTCACCTTTGTTGTATATAAATAACTGTTTTAAATTTCAGCGGTTACTTTTGAAAATGTATGTAGAGTACATACGAAACGTCAAGTCTTAAATGTACAAGTTCCATATGTTTATCACTGCTGTTTGTGTCTTATTTTCGATCAAACTACGATGGCCCAAGAACAAAAGTATTTTTTACTTGTCATTATCTGACTGAATACTGAAAATCAAGGAAATAAAGTGAAAAAAACAGTTATTACAGCAGTGGGTATATTCGTATTTGGTCAACCAGCCAAGGTACTATGGTACCCTAAGTTCATGAAAACTTCAATTTCTCGAAAATACAAGATTTAAGACCCTTGAACGCTTGACAAATGTTTTGTTTTGCACTATTTCTTAACAGTGCCAGAAGGCTTTACTTTAACCCTATGGATTGAAACCTCAAGTCACTGGCATCAAAGTTGCCTCTGTGTAATGACGATTCATTTTCCAAGTTCAGTGGCTCAAAGCCACCTTGTTCTTTCACCCTAATATGTGAGTTAACTGTTCACTTATATTTTAATTTGAAGCATTATTCCTTTTTCCTTCCTCAGATGTTGATTCTGAAAGTGTGTTCCTCCATCTTATACATCATACAGATCATTTGAAATCTATCCATGATCAGACCACTTACCAGCATTCATGTCCACGATCCATTTTTTCAGGGCTTCTTCATCGACTGTTTGAAGTTTTTGCTTTCTAAGAAATTCATTCATTTTTGAAATCCTGATGTTTACCATTGCTGGTGCTTTTCTTCCCACTTTTAGGAACTCAGCCAGCTGTGGAAATATTATTGAAAGACATAAACTTCAGTCTTTTACCTTATATATCTCATTTTTTATTATAACTAATTGAATTTTATCACTGTTTTTATCACAGTAAGATGGTATATTTTGATATTTTGGAGTAGGGAACGTTCTCGATAGGGTTAACCTCTGATCTTCCCTTTTATGACATAACAAAATAAGATTGTATTTTTAGCATCGATCCAATAAAATCGTGCTTGTCTAACCGGTAACACATAACAAATATATTAATGGTAAATTTGTATTAGCAGTATAATTTACCACAAGTGCCTTAAGTGATTACTTATATTGAATTTTTAACATATTAATTT
>JAHPZR010042463.1:17500-21821 GCA_019787425.1 Platygyra sinensis | reverse complement strand
ATTGAAAATGGGGGCAAATCCGAAAATAATTATTCTTGAATGTCCGAAACATAAGCCATTTAGCCTACAATTTTGAAAACTCTGGGTGCAAAATCAAACAGAAAAGAACTTCCCGCTACACATTTTCCAAAATTAAGGCATGCCCGGCCGGTGAGTTTGCCAATTTGTTGGGAAATTATGGAAAATGCTGCTGCAGTCGCCAATGGAGATAATTCAAACATGAATTTTTGCTCCAAAGGCCTCACATGATCATGATTTGAACCCGGCTTGTTTCTGAAATTACATTTTACCGCTTCCACTGGTCATATTAGTACACATAATCGTATAAATGAGAATGATTTGAAGGATTAACACCAAAAGTGATTTTTGACAATTATCTTAAAACTGCTCGAGTCGTTAGGCGAGAAAAAAAAAAAAATATATATATATATATATATATATATATATATATATATATATATATATATATATATATATATATACCGATTAGAGAAACCCATCAGCTTTCAAGCTGTTTTTGTGTTAACTTGATTAAGGTTATCACAATATCAGTGCAAAAAATCACCAAAGTGCCCATGTTGATTTGCCTAACCGTGCAAATAAGAGTAGAATATGACGCAAATGAAGTAATTTTTTCAGTCATATAATATGCAGCTTTACACTGTACGTATTTCTTGGAATCAGCTTACCTGTCTGCAGCTTTTCCAGCAAGTTAGCTGGAAAGAGACTTTTTTTAACCCTCACGCAACCTCTTGTTTCCAACCTGTCGCTGCGAGGGGTATTAAATTTTTGCTTCGATGATGTTTCCCCTGAAAAACACAAAAAGCCATTCACAGTTGAGATGTAATACACTGAGCCAGAGTTCTAAAAGTTATCCACTCTTTACAAAGACCGTCTTGCTGTCTGCCATTCAATTCCATAACTTCTCAGAACAAAATATTTTGCTCTCTTGAGATATCGAACTGAAACCCAGCAGATGTAATTTGAGGCTAGACTTCAATAAAACCAGGAGATATAATCGGGGATGGAGACCGTAAGTCTTGGGATCCCACGCATCTATGGTATGGGACAATTTTTCTATTTTTACAAAAAATTGCGCCACCTGACGTCATATATCCTTGCTGATCCACGAACATGTCAGGGCGCTTTTTCCGCCCTGAACGTGTCGTGGTTCTCGCGTGTTTGTTGTCACATTGCTTGATCAAATGGTGAGTGATGCGTGGTTCTCTTGCGGATTTTCCACAGAGATGGCCGGGAATAAGGCAGGTGAGAAGAACTAGCGCTCTTCTATGCACTTTTATCCCGGGGGATACTCCCAGAAAATTTGGTGGGGGTGTGCGGCTCACTTACCAAAACCGTTACTCTAATTATGACCAAAATCTGCCATTCAGTACTCTATTTATGACCTGACCCTTACATTAAAATCCTGTTTCAGACCTGCGTTTTAATTAGTTCCATAGTTCAAACCAATGCTTACTGACTGTTAACATAATTTGTGAAAGGCGTTTGTTGATTTTCTTTTCGATAATAATGAAAAAGTGGCTTTTTCTTTAGACATATCCATATCAAGGCTAGAGTACAAAAATTATACCTATTTGTGACCTGAATGGCCAAAATCATGTAAAATCGATACCCTATTTATGATCAAAACGGCTGAAAAACCCTACCCTTTAGGGCGGCACATTCCTGTATATCCCATGTAAGAGATTTTCCCCTCCCCGGAACTTTTATGCCCTGAGTTAACGGAAAATGTGATCTTTTCAGGTTTTTTTTTTCGCGCTGTAAATGAATAGTATATGCTCGCGCTAGTTATAGCTAGAATCCTATATGTTCGCGCTATGCGTATGTTCTGTAACGAAAAGTTATGTAAGAAAACGCTTTATATACTCTGGTTTAGAGTTAATTTGTCAGCTTCCCAAACAATGCTTAATCATAACCAAAACCTGTTTTTGATAGTTTCTTATTATTTCTGCTTGTTCACGGTGGTCGGTTGCTAAGGCTTTTCCCACCTTTTCTTCCAGTATTAAGAGTTATAGACAATGGATAAAAGTAGAATGCATCCAATGTAAGGAAACTTGGCAGGCAAGTTGGCAAATTGTATTCTCTTGCTGATCCTCCGGCTTTACGAAAGTACAAAATAAATTTCATCCGCTCCCTCACTTATTGCTACTAACGTCTTTGTTCATCTGGCCTCTTACTGCAATCTGCCCTCAATAATGACCTTCAAAAACTCCTTCTTCAGAATGGTTACCCACAAGGCATAATCAATATCATATCAACGATGTTTTGAACAACAACAAACATCAGCATAGCAACCTCCTGCCTACATGTACAGTTCCTAAGAAAGACATCGTTATCCTTCTTTCCTACTTACGTTGCGAAGCAATCAAGTCGCTAAACGCCTGAAATCATATATGCACAAATTCTACTCTTGTGTTAGCCTTAAGATCATTTTTCAGAACACTTGATGCATAAAATCTTTCTTTCCTTACAAGGACCGCATTAATCGTTCACAACGATCCAAAATTATTTGCTGAACAAATTGCTGGCATTGTAATGGTTTTTACATCAGTAAAACTAAACGGTGGCTATACATATGATAGGAAAACTGGACACTTTAAGGTCAACGCTAAAAATGAGAATACCTCAGCCATTGCTGACCACGTCAAAAGCACTGGACATCACATCAAGTAGGATCACTTTGATATTTTAATGAAGGACAAAACAGACTACTATTGCAAAATCAGAGAGACCTTATTTATTTTAAGAACTTGGGGACCTTGAAAAGCTGATGCTTTATTAACTTACTGCAGTTTTTTTTTATAGTTTACTGTTAAGTATTTGCTTAATCTAGGTTTCAGACCCCTCACCTTTGTTGTATATAAATAACTGTTTTAAATTTCAGCGGTTACTTTTGAAAATGTATGTAGAGTACATACGAAACGTCAAGTCTTAAATGTACAAGTTCCATATGTTTATCACTGCTGTTTGTGTCTTATTTTCGATCAAACTACGATGGCCCAAGAACAAAAGTATTTTTACTTGTCATTATCTGACTGAATACTGAAAATCAAGGAAATAAAGTGAAAAAAACAGTTATTACAGCAGTGGGTATATTCGTATTTGGTCAACCAGCCAAGGTACTATGGTACCCTAAGTTCATGAAAACTTCAATTTCTCGAAAATACAAGATTTAAGACCCTTGAACGCTTGACAAATGTTTTGTTTTGCACTATTTCTTAACAGTGCCAGAAGGCTTTACTTTAACCCTATGGATTGAAACCTCAAGTCACTGGCATCAAAGTTGCCTCTGTGTAATGACGATTCATTTTCCAAGTTCAGTGGCTCAAAGCCACCTTGTTCTTTCACCCTAATATGTGAGTTAACTGTTCACTTATATTTTAATTTGAAGCATTATTCCTTTTTCCTTCCTCAGATGTTGATTCTGAAAGTGTGTTCCTCCATCTTATACATCATACAGATCATTTGAAATCTATCCATGATCAGACCACTTACCAGCATTCATGTCCACGATCCATTTTTTCAGGGCTTCTTCATCGACTGTTTGAAGTTTTTGCTTTCTAAGAAATTCATTCATTTTTGAAATCCTGATGTTTACCATTGCTGGTGCTTTTCTTCCCACTTTTAGGAACTCAGCCAGCTGTGGAAATATTATTGAAAGACATAAACTTCAGTCTTTTACCTTATATATCTCATTTTTTATTATAACTAATTGAATTTTATCACTGTTTTTATCACAGTAAGATGGTATATTTTGATATTTTGGAGTAGGGAACGTTCTCGATAGGGTTAACCTCTGATCTTCCCTTTTATGACATAACAAAATAAGATTGTATTTTTAGCATCGATCCAATAAAATCGTGCTTGTCTAACCGGTAACACATAACAAATATATTAATGGTAAATTTGTATTAGCAGTATAATTTACCACAAGTGCCTTAAGTGATTACTTATATTGAATTTTTAACATATTAATTTGATGCACAGTTTAAAGGATATAACTACCCCGATGCATGGCTTATGTTATTGAAATAGGATATGAGCACAAGCCTGGCCACTCCCCTCTCAATCTTTCCCCAGGCTTTTTGTATGCAGACTCCCTCTATGTTTATTATATGTAGAGAAACTTACCTGCTTGGGGCTGATAAGGTCAACAATGGCCAACAGGATTTCGCAGAGTATTTCAAATACTGCCATCTGTAAATAAAAGTAAATAAAGATATTAAGGTACCAAGCTACTAAAAATAATTCATCCATATTTCTAATTGCTGACAATGATAACAGAACTGCTGAAAACTGC
>JAHPZR010042463.1:0-7500 GCA_019787425.1 Platygyra sinensis | reverse complement strand
TGTTAAACTATACAACCACTAGACCATGTGCTGATCACATGACAGATAGGCCCGCAGAGACACAATCATGATTGAGAACCTTATCATATAGATACGATTAAAGCTGATATTTCCTTATGACATTCAATTAAAATGCTGTTGTGTCATTGGAAATTACTATGTGATAAGAGAACAGGCAACAAGACCCAGACAGTCTTCATTTTACATCAAGAAAACTAAACAATTATTTTTTATTGAAATTATGTTGTGAGTCAGTGCAATTTTAGCCATTTATAATCATTAAGAACTAAAAATTTTCATCCCAAGACAAAGTACATACCTGCAGTGCATGTTTACTGGCACTATAAGTTGCCCTAAAAGGTACCCCTGTGAAGAATATTAAAAACAACTGCTCATGTCATCTACACCGTAATAAAAATTTACTACCACTATCACCATAGATTTACTCACAAAATACCACTTACAGTAATCACAATGTTTTGCATGACTGGCCCTTTAATAACAGGTTAAAGCTAGTCAGATTAAACTGTCACAAGGAAAGAGGGCCAATATATTCTTGTCAAATCCTAAATTTCTTACCTCGATTATGATTATGGGTGCCATATAGTCCTTTGCCTCAAACAGTTTAAAACATAGCTTAAAAACTGGGCTTCTGATATTCCGCGCAGTTGCAGAGTCGCGAGTTTTAAGTCATCCCGCGGAATTCTCAAAAACGCACAGTCAATACAAGAAATTCGCTAGAAATCGTACCAAATACATGCATATTAGTAGTACATTTTGAACTTCGTAGCTTGGTGCTGGGGTTGTTTACTTGCCATAAACTTGCAAATTTATTGTTCTAAGATCAATGAATGTGAAGAGTGATCATCAAAGTAAATTTTCCAATTTAAGCAATTGGAAAGATGAAGCCCTGATTTTTTTCAGGCTTCTTCTTTCCAATTGCTTAAATTGGAAACTTTACTGTGATGATCACTCTTCACATTCATCTACAACCGCAGTACAAAATATGAATTATCTCATATAAACTTCACATCTAACATCAATGTTGCAAAAAACTGAATACAGTGGCCATGAGCAAATGATGATCTCTGTCAAAAAGAACCTCGCAGTCAAACAAATACAAACACGTACGATTGTCCAAATGAGGTGCTCAAATTTTCCTGCAAAATCGTTAGTTCAACAAAGGCAGCGGGTATAAGTAGTTGCTATTGCATAGGCCAACACTCATAATTTCCGAAAAAAATGGTACAATTGCCATTTTTTAGTTAAAAACATTCATCAAATCAGTGAGAAACCAATCACTTTTCAGTGAAATATGCCCAGAAAATGGCACAAAATCGGCTGTTTTTCAGCAATCATTTTTAGTGAAACTTGCCCCCAAAATTGCCGCAAAATTTCCCGCAAAATCAGTCATTTTTTGGTTTCTCTTTGGGTATTCAGCCTCAAATGATCCATACCAGAAGCTTTTGCAGTACCATTTATGGTACACGTATTGAGCCAAAAAAAATGAAAGGAGATATTTAAAAACCAGATTACTTTAAAATTTGTCTCAGACTTGGTACCTTTCAAGCCAATTTGCACACAAAACAGGATCTTAGCATCTCTTAGGGTTTCTTTTTCAAAATTTCCAACCAGCACCCCCGTCCTTTCATAGAGGAGTTCCCCCCCCCCCCAACAGGGTTGGTCAGACCATATGTCTGTCTGGCCACCCATCTGTTTGTAGGTCGGTCCATCTGTATTGGGTTAGTCAGTCAGCCAGCCAGTCAGTCAATCAGTCATAGCTAGTCAGTCATGACAGACAGTCATTTATTATTATTAGACTTTCAGTCTAATTAATAAGACAAGTATTAAACCAATCAAGGGTGATTTAAAAACCCAAAACTCAATCATTAAAGTGCCACTATGATCACATTTTAACCTCTTGATTTCTTACGTGTATCACAAAGAACTCCATGAAAGAATGAAAATGCCGTTAACCATTTGCAAATACCTGCATTAGTTCTGGAGATATTTAAGTTTGAAAAATGTGTAAATATGCAAATGAGATGACTGATGATGTCATACACTCAACCCAACATTACATCATGTATTATAATATTATAATATTAATCGAACTATCTTCGCCAATTTACAGCGCAGACCATTGAAACTTGATAGGTTAATAGTTCTACAGAACACACCTACGGCTTGTTCGCGCCAAAACTTGGACACGTGACACATTGCGTCACACCTGATGGAGTGACCTTTGTACCGTTTTTGACTTTGTGTCGCATTACGTTGTTGTCGTTTTGTTTAGAATAAATCGTCTCGAAAGTTTACCGTTTTTGTCGTCTTGAAAATACGTGAAATCGTCCGGAACATCTGGTAGCAGAGCGAGGTTTTCTGGTACGTAACATTGAATGTTTGCTTTGATAACTTGCTAAGAGCAAGTTATCTTGCCGAAAGGCTACGCTGACGAGGTATATTAACGTCGCTGAGAATCTTCTGAAGTCGCGTGGAAGCCGAAGGAAACAACGTGGGCTAGCTGCGAAAATTGAAGAAGCGCTTAAAGAACTTGAGCAGGCCAGCGAAGAATACGAATCATTTTTGGAACTTGAAGGATTGCGGGAGCACCTCACGCTAACGGAAAACGCCGTCGAAAGGGCGAATTTGTGTCTCGAAAGCATTGACATTTCGATAAACGAAAGAGAAAAAGCGAACTGCCTTCAGAGGCTGGTAGTGAATGTGCGCCCTTGCTCCGATTTGAGTCAGCCAGCGGTCATGGTGCACCCTCGCGCGCCAGTAAAAGTGAGAGGCGTGCACGTGTGATGGATCTGCAAGTCGAACAAGCAAAGAGAGAAGCTCAACGCCGACTGGAAGAGGAGCGTAAGCGAGCCGAAAATCTCGAACAGGAAAGGCAATTACAAGAACACCGGCGCATAAGAGAACTCGAATATGAAGCCGAAAAGTTGCGATTAGAAGCTTAGCTTGACATCCCTACTAAATCTAAAAGTGACCAGAAGATATTGAAAGCCGTTTGCGAGATTTTAACGATGCCGACGACGAAACTGTTTAACATGACATTAAACCCCAAATATCGGAAAATGTAAAAAATTGTGAAAACCGAGATGTCACCTCAGCAAATCGTGAAGTTGCGTTCTCCGATTGAATAGTCCACTTTGTGCAAGCAGACTCCCCAAATCGATCAAGCTTATCGTGACACAGATCTAGAAGAACGCCTCGATGTTTCGTGGATCAAAGAGCTCTCGGCTAAGCAGCGTACGACAACGGGAGAAACGAACTTACAGTCGACGCCAGCGTTCGTGAAATCAATACCGCGTTTGGAGTTACCACGCTTTTCAGGGGATCCTCTCGAGTGGCCTCAGTTCATATCACTGTTTAAAAGTTTGGTACATGACCAACCTCTCACTGATACACAGAGAATGACTTACCTCTAGAGGGCCTTGGTCGGAAATGCGAAGAGAGCTATTGGAGGTATGCTCAGTGAATCATGGCCATCTCTACGAGGCAGCACTGACGGAACTTGAAGAGCAATTTGGAAACGAGGAACTTGTGCTGGAGCCTTCATGAAGACCGTACTTTATCATCCGATTGTTGCCGAGGGAGACGTAACACAGCTTCGTTCATTCTACTACACGCTACACAATGCAGTCGCCACAATGAAGAGTTTGGGATACTCTCATGACTTGGCATCTTCGACTAACACACATGCTGCGTTACAGAAATTACCTGACCCGTTAAAGGAAAAGTGGGGAGAAAGGAAGATTGAGATATATCCTACTATTCCCACATTAGTTGATCTTGACGAATGGCTCTGTGCAAGACTACGCGCCAAAACGTTAGTCAGTGAACCCTTACCATGCTTCGGTAAGCCATCGAGGGGTGGAAGATCTGGCCATAGAAGACTACCGCAAAAGGAGATGAAGGTATCGACAACTGTCAAGAGCAGCTTCACAGATTCTCGACCCTAGCTACAGGTGCCATGACAGGGAATCAGAGCTAGCCCACAGCCAACACCTGTCTGATATGCAACAAGAAACACAGGACTGAGAAGTGCGACAAATTCATAGTGTGAATCAGAGAGCTCAGTTAGGCAAAGGAAAGAGGTTGGTGCTTTTCCTGCTTCGAGTCCGCAGACAACCAATCATGTGACTGCTCACGCAAGAAACGATGTGACGTGGAAGGCTATAGCATATACCACCATTCGCTAATCCATGGCGCGGCATCGGTTTTCGTCGCTCCAACACCTTTGAGCAGCGTATCACCCGTCTCGACTTTGAACGCCTCAGCACCCATCTTTTTCGGAGCTTCGTCTGTGAACTGCGCCTCCTCCGCTGTTTTGCTGCAAATCGTCCCGTAGCAGTTGCGACCTCTAGTGGAGTTAAAGTAAATACATTTGCGCTGCTGGACTCTCGCAGCAAAACTTCGCTTATCTTGGAAAACGTTCCTGACGCTATTAGTCTCGTTTGCAAGGATAGCCCTTTACAACTTGGCACTATTAACTCATCTCGTGAGCCAATACGTTCGAGAAAAGTGTCATTCCACGTTGGTGCCGTTGAAGGACCAGAAACAGGCGTCCAGATAACTGTAGAAGAAGCTTGAACAATACCACAGTTGAACCTGCCCCCGCAAAGAGTTACGCGCACAATGATGCAGGATTTCTCGCACCTGACTAATCTTGACTTCCCCGAAGTCGAGTCCAAAGACGTGACAATTTTGCTGGGAGCAAACGTATTGGAGGCAATATTGCAGCATGACGTACGAAGAGGTCGTCCAGGGCAGCTGTTGCAATTCTCACAGCCTTTGGTTGGACCCTTGCTGGTTCAGTTAATAAGTCAATCGTGAAACCCGAACGTTTACATGTTATGTATGTGCACCGAGTCCTGAATGTTGAAGAATCGTTGAGCAAGCAAGTAGAGGACTGGTGGCGAACAGAATCCTTTGGTACAAAGTATGAAGACGTGACACCCCGTTCCCGTGAAGACAAAAGCGCTCTAGAGACTTTAGAGAGAACTGTGAAACATGTGAGCGACAGATATGAAGTCGGGATGTTATGGAGAGAAGGAGAAGTAAAGTTTCTTGATAACCGCCTCATGGCTAAGAAACGACTGGAGTCTACCGAAAGGAAACTAAAGCGTGACGAGGAGCTGGCGAAGAAATATTGTGCCATTATTAAAGACTATGTTGACATGGGTTATGCGCGAAAGCTTACCCCTGAAGAGGCATCTGCCCCAACCCGAAACAGTGGTTTCTGCCGCACCATCCAGTTCGTAATCCCAACAAGACGGACAAAGTGCGAATCGTCATGAATGCAGCTGCCAAATGTGACGGAGTATCCCTGAATGGCAAACTTCACACCGGGCTCGATCTCCTGAATAGCTTACTGGGTGTGTTGTTGTGATTTAGAGAACAGCGTGTTGGTTTAGCCGCTGACGTCGAAGCCATGTTCCATCAGGTTCGAATCATTGAAGAAGATCAGCCCGCCCTGAGATTCTTGTGGCGGAACTTGGAACTGGAACGCCCACCTGATGTGTATCAGATGCTCGTCATGATTTTCGGAGCTGCCTCTTCCCCGTGTACGACGAACTATGTATTTTAGAAAGACAGCACTTGACAACCGTCAGGACGTTGCGTTTTCCGTTGACACGATCAAGTCAGTTGAGAAGAATTTCTACATGGATGGCGTTCTGAAATCCGTATGTTACGAAACCACCGCAGTGCAAATGTTCCGTGAAATGACCTCTCTCTTGGCGCGTGGAGGTTTCAGATTGACAAAGTGGATCAGTTCTTCGCGTGAAGTCCTGTCGCACATTCCTCCTCAAGAGAAAGCTAACCCGTCAGTCGATTTGAACTTCGATGAACTACCAATTGAACGCACATTGGGCTTGAAATGAAACACTGAAACAGACTGTTTTCGTTTCTCCATTTATCCGCATCAGTCACCCGAGTCAACCAAGCGCGGAGTCTTAAGTCGCCTATCAATGGTGTTCGACCCACTGGGAGTGCTAGCTCCATACATGCTGCCTGCTAAATGTCTAGTCCAATCGTTATGGTGTAAGAACGAAGACTGGGACGAGCCCTTAGATGAAGTTGGCCAGAGTATCTGGGAGAATTAGCTTGAAGACCTGATGAGACTGAGTGAATTGGAACTGCCTCATTGTTTCTGCGTTAACACGTGTCCTGAAGCGTCGATACAGCTTCATATATTCGCCGACGTGTCTCAAATGGGCTTTGGTGCTGTGTGTTATGCTAGATACTCACTTCCTGATGGTAAGATTAAGGTTTCGCTTGTTATGGCGAGGAATCATGTGGCACTCCTAAAGCAGTTAAGCATACCTCGTTTAGAGCTTCAAGCAGCTGTCTTAGCCGTAAGGTTGCACTGTGTGGGTCAAGCAAGAGTTGACTGTTGACATAAAAGATCCCATCTTTTGGAGTGCCTCGAAGACTGTGTTGCAGTACATAGCTAACAAAAGCCGACGTTTTCACACATTTGTGGCCAACCAGGTCTCGGATATTCACGACACAACCAACCCGACACAGTGGACGTGCGTTCCTGGCCACTGTAATCCTGCCCACGATTACACCCGAGGCCTTCGATCGGCAGACTTGGATGACCATTGGCGATGGCTCCATGACCCTGCCTTCCTGTCCAAATGAGAAGAGCACTGGCCTGATATGTTTATTGGACCCCTTTGTGGAAATGATCATCATCATTTATCCGTTCTCCAAGTGGAGAATAGGGCTGTAGGCTCTCTTCCTCCAGGTTGTTCTGTCCTCCGCAGCCGATGCTGCTGCTGCCCATGTTCCTAAACCGTTCTCTTTCAGTTCTCTTTCGATAGTCCTTCTCCAAGTCTCGCGCGGTCTACCCCTTTTCCGTTTGCTTTCAGGCACCCATGTTAGAGCATTCGTGGATGTGAGGAATTGTCCATCTGAGGACATGGCCCAACCACGTCCATCTCCTCCTTGCCACTTGCTTGCTTATTGTCTCCAATCTTGCTCTTGCTCTAATCTCCTCGTTTGTTACCCGCATTGGCCAGTAGATCTTAAACATCCGACGAAGGCTCTTATGTAAGAATGCATCCAGTTTTTTCTCGTCTGTTTTGGTCATTCGCCAGCACTCCACAACCATACAACAACACCGAGATGACATTAGATTTGAACATTTTGATCTTAGTCTTGTAGGTAAATTTACTGTTCTTCCAGATCTTATCCAACTTACATATGCAGCCCTTGCTTTCCAAACCTTGCTTTGATGTCTTCTCTGTGGCCACCTGACTTGCTGATGTATGCACCCAAGTAGACAAAACTTTCTAGATCTTCAATATCATGTCGTCAATCTGGACATTCTCATTGTGGTCGTGTTAAGTCTGAGGAGTTTTGTCTTTTCAGAATGATCTTCAAGCCAGTTGTCTTGCTGGTAGTGCTGAGATTTGTCACTTTCGTTGATTAGACATTTCGTACTGGATGTAAGTGCAATATCATCAGCAAAGTCCAAGTCGT
>JAHPZR010042462.1:0-31753 GCA_019787425.1 Platygyra sinensis | reverse complement strand
CAACGGGGAGCGCTTTGTGTCTTTCTGTCCACTGAACAATCTTGCTATTCTATCAACTAAAAGATCAAAGACACTTACTGCGAGACAGCCAAGGATGTGCTAGGCTACAGAACAAGGAAAAATAAGAGCTGGATCAGTCCAGAAAGCTGGAAGGGAGTTGAAGAAAGGAAACAGTTAAAGCAAAAGTTAGCTGGCACAAGGTCGGAGCGACTAAAGGCAAGGCTGCAACAGGAATACAGGAAGAAAGATCTAGAAGTGAAGAAAAGTTTGAGAAAGGACAAGAGAGAGTGGGCTAACAATATAGCGCAAGAGGCAGAGGATGCTGCTAAGTGTGGGCAGATGAAAGTGTGTGCGATGCTACAAGAAGGCCGTGCAGCGAGCCACCAAAGAAAATTGACATGGTAAGGAACAACGAAGGCAATTTGTTCACAAAAGAAGAGGAGGTGCAACAAAGATGGAAAGAGCACTTTGTTGAATTACTGAATAGACCCAACCCGGAGCAGGAGGCCGAAGTGATTAGCGAAATGGAAGTTATAGAAGAGATATCATCAGGCCCCATAACTAAAGCCGAGATTAGGAGCGCCATCACGAGCATGAAAGCAGCCAAAGCACCTGGTGTGGACTGCTTAACAGTAGAACTGCTCAAGGCTGACATTACAACAACAGTCGATGTACTCCATGACCTTTTCTGTGAGATATGGGTCAGTGAGACTGTTCCTGCAGATTGGAGGAGGGGCCTCTTTGTCAAGATTACCAAAAAAGGGGATCTTACCAAGTGTGGAAACTGGCGGGGGATTACTTTGATGTCTGTCGCTGCAAAAGTGATGGGCAAGGTATTAATCAGAAGAATATCAGGTGGTGTTGATGCAAAGTTAAGGAAGGAGCAAGCTGGTTTCAGGAAAGGAAGAAGTACGATAGAGCAGATATTCGTTCTCAGGAACATCGTAGAGCAAGCAGTGGAATGGAACTCCAGCTTGTATGTATGTTTTGTCGACTATAAAAAGGCTCTTGATAGCGTTCACAGGAAAACCTTGTAGAAGATCATGGAGAGTAATGGGATACCTTCGAAGCTTGTCAGAATGGTCAACGCAATGTACGATGGTAGCCAATGCGCGGTTGTTGAGGGCACAAGTCAAACTGACTGGTTTGATGTGAAGTCCGGCGTAAAGCAGGGGTGTAACATGTCAGGGTTTCTGTTCTTACCTGTGATCGACTGGATCATGAGAAGGACAGTAACGGGTGCTAACACTGGCATTAGATGGAAATTGTGGTCCAAGTTAGACGACTTGGACTTTGCTGATGATATTGCACTTACATCCAGTACGAAATGTCTAATCCAACAGAAAGTGACAAATCTCAGCACTACCAGCAAGACAACTGGCTTGAAGATCAATTCTGAAAAGACAAAACTCCTCAGACTTAACACGACCAGCAATGAGAATGTCCAGATTGACCAACATGATATTGAAGATCTAGAAAGTTTTGTCTACTTGGGTGCATACATCAGCAAGTCAGGTGGCACAGAAGAAGACATCAAAGCAAGGTTTGGGAAAGCAAGGGCTGCATATAGTAAGTTGGATAAGATCTGGAAGAACAGTAAATTTACCTACAAGACTAAGATCAAAATGTTCAAATCTAATGTCATCTCGGTGTTGTTGTATGGTTGTGAGTGCTGGCGAATGACCAAAACAGACGAGAAAAAACTGGATGCATTCTTACATAAGAGCCTTCGTCGGATGTTTAAGATCTACTGGCCAATGCGGGTAACAAACGAGGAGATTAGAGCAAGAGCAAGATTGGAGACAATAAGCAAGCAAGTGGCAAGGAGGAGATGGACGTGGTTGGGCCATGTCCTCAGAATGGACAATTACTCACATCCACGAATTGCTCTAACATGGGTGCCTGAAAGCAAACGGAAAAGGGGTAGACCGCGCGAGACTTGGAGAAGGACTATCGAAAGAGAACTGAAAGAGAACGGTTTAGGAACATGGGCAGCAGCAGCATCGGCTGCGGAGGACAGAACAACCTGGAGGAAGAGAGCCTACAGCCCTATTCTCCACTTGGAGAACGGATAAATGATGATGATCATTTCCACAAAGGGGTCCAATAAACATATCAGGCCAGTGCTCTTCTCATTTGGACAGGAAGGCAGGGTCATGGAGCCATCGCCAATGGTCATCCAAGTCTGCCGATCGAAGGCCTCGGGTGTAATCGTGGGCAGGATTACAGTGGCCAGGAACGCACGTCCACTGTGTCGGGTTGGTTGTGTCGTGAATATCCGAGACCTGGTTGGCCACAAATGTGTGAAAACGTCGGCTTTTGTTAGCTATGTACTGCAACACAGTCTTCGAGGCACTCCAAAAGATGGGATCTTTTATGTCAACAGTCAACTCTTGCTTGACCACACAGTGCAACCTTACGGCTAAGACAGCTGCTTGAAGCTCTAAACGAGGTATGCTTAACTGCTTTAGGAGTGCCACATGATTCCTCGCCATAACAAGCGAAACCTTAATCTTACCATCAGGAAGTGAGTATCTAGCATAACACACAGCACCAAAGCCCATTTGAGACACGTCGGCGAATATATGAAGCTGTATCGACGCTTCAGGACACGTGTTAACGCAGAAACAATGAGGCAGTTCCAATTCACTCAGTCTCATCAGGTCTTCAAGCTAATTCTCCCAGATACTCTGGCCAACTTCATCTAAGGGCTCGTCCCAGTCTTCGTTCTTACACCATAACGATTGGACTAGACATTTAGCAGGCAGCATGTATGGAGCTAGCACTCCCAGTGGGTCGAACACCATTGATAGGCGACTTAAGACTCCGCGCTTGGTTGACTCGGGTGACTGATGCGGATAAATGGAGAAACGAAAACAGTCTGTTTCAGTGTTTCATTTCAAGCCCAATGTGCGTTCAATTGGTAGTTCATCGAAGTTCAAATCGACTGACGGGTTAGCTTTCTCTTGAGGAGGAATGTGCGACAGGACTTCACGCGAAGAACTGATCCACTTTGTCAATCTGAAACCTCCACGCGCCAAGAGAGAGGTCATTTCACGGAACATTTGCACTGCGGTGGTTTCGTAACATACGGATTTCAGAACGCCATCCATGTAGAAATTCTTCTCAACTGACTTGATCGTGTCAACGGAAAACGCAACGTCCTGACGGTTGTCAAGTGCTGTCTTTCTAAAATACATAGTTCGTCGTACACGGGGAAGAGGCAGCTCCGAAAATCATGACGAGCATCTGATACACATCAGGTGGGCGTTCCAGTTCCAAGTTCCGCCACAAGAATCTCAGGGCGGGCTGATCTTCTTCAATGATTCGAACCTGATGGAACATGGCTTCGACGTCAGCGGCTAAACCAACACGCTGTTCTCTAAATCACAACAACACACCCAGTAAGCTATTCAGGAGATCGAGCCCGTGTGAAGTTTGCCATTCAGGGATACTCCGTCACATTTGGCAGCTGCATTCATGACGATTCGCACTTTGTCCGTCTTGTTGGGATTACGAACTGGATGGTGCGGCAGAAACCACTGTTTCGGGGTTGGGGCAGATGCCTCTTCAGGGGTAAGCTTTCGCGCATAACCCATGTCAACATAGTCTTTAATAATGGCACAATATTTCTTCGCCAGCTCCTCGTCACGCTTTAGTTTCCTTTCGGTAGACTCCAGTCGTTTCTTAGCCATGAGGCGGTTATCAAGAAACTTTACTTCTCCTTCTCTCCATAACATCCCGACTTCATATCTGTCGCTCACATGTTTCACAGTTCTCTCTAAAGTCTCTAGAGCGCTTTTGTCTTCACGGGAACGGGGTGTCACGTCTTCATACTTTGTACCAAAGGATTCTGTTCGCCACCAGTCCTCTACTTGCTTGCTCAACGATTCTTCAACATTCAGGACTCGGTGCACATACATAACATGTAAACGTTCGGTTTCACGATTGACTTATTAACTGAACCAGCAAGGGTCCAACCAAAGGCTGTGAGAATTGCAACAGCTGCCCTGGACGACCTCTTCGTACGTCATGCTGCAATATTGCCTCCAATACGTTTGCTCCCAGCAAAATTGTCACGTCTTTGGACTCGACTTCGGGGAAGTCAAGATTAGTCAGGTGCGAGAAATCCTGCATCATTGTGCGCGTAACTCTTTGCGGGGGCAGGTTCAACTGTGGTATTGTTCAAGCTTCTTCTACAGTTATCTGGACGCCTGTTTCTGGTCCTTCAACGGCACCAACGTGGAATGACACTTTTCTCGAACGTATTGGCTCACGAGATGAGTTAATAGTGCCAAGTTGTAAAGGGCTATCCTTGCAAACGAGACTAATAGCGTCAGGAACGTTTTCCAAGATAAGCGAAGTTTTGCTGCGAGAGTCCAGCAGCGCAAATGTATTTACTTTAACTCCACTAGAGGTCGCAACTGCTACGGGGACGATTTGCAGCAAAACAGCGGAGGAGGCGCAGTTCACAGACGAAGCTCCGAAAAAGATGGGTGCTGAGGCGTTCAAAGTCGAGACGGGTGATACGCTGCTCAAAGGTGTTGGAGCGACGAAAACCGATGCCGCGCCATGGATTAGCGAATGGTGGTATATGCTATAGCCTTCCACGTCACATCGTTTCTTGCGTGAGCAGTCACATGATTGGTTGTCTGCGGACTCGAAGCAGGAAAAGCACAACCTCTTTCCTTTGCCTAACTGAGCTCTCTGATTCACACTATGAATTTGTCGCACTTCTCAGTCCTGTGTTTCTTGTTGCATATCAGACAGGTGTTGGCTGTGGGCTAGCTCTGATTCCCTGTCATGGCACCTGTAGCTAGGGTCGAGAATCTGTGAAGCTGCTCTTGACAGTTGTCGATACCTTCATCTCCTTTTGCGGTAGTCTTCTATGGCCAGATCTTCCACCCCTCGATGGCTTACCGAAGCATGGTAAGGGTTCACTGACTAACGTTTTGGCGCGTAGTCTTGCACAGAGCCATTCGTCAAGATCAACTAATGTGGGAATAGTAGGATATATCTCAATCTTCCTTTCTCCCCACTTTTCCTTTAACGGGTCAGGTAATTTCTGTAACGCAGCATGTGTGTTAGTCGAAGATGCCAAGTCATGAGAGTATCCCAAACTCTTCATTGTGGCGACTGCATTGTGTAGCGTGTAGTAGAATGAACGAAGCTGTGTTACGTCTCCCTCGGCAACAATCGGATGATAAAGTACGGTCTTCATGAAGGCTCCAGCACAAGTTCCTCGTTTCCAAATTGCTCTTCAAGTTCCGTCAGTGCTGCCTCGTAGAGATGGCCATGATTCACTGAGCATACCTCCAATAGCTCTCTTCGCATTTCCGACCAAGGCCCTCTAGAGGTAAGTCATTCTCTGTGTATCAGTGAGAGGTTGGTCATGTACCAAACTTTTAAACAGTGATATGAACTGAGGCCACTCGAGAGGATCCCTGAAAAGCGTGGTAACTCCAAACGCGGTATTGATTTCACGAACGCTGGCGTCGACTGTAAGTTCGTTTCTCCCGTTGTCGTACGCTGCTTAGCCGAGAGCTCTTTGATCCACGAAACATCGAGGCGTTCTTCTAGATCTGTGTCACGATAAGCTTGATCGATTTGGGGAGTCTGCTTGCACAAAGTGGACTATTCAATCGGAGAACGCAACTTCACGATTTGCTGAGGTGACATCTCGGTTTTCACAATTTTTTACATTTTCCGATATTTGGGGTTTAATGTCATGTTAAACAGTTTCGTCGTCGGCATCGTTAAAATCTCGCAAACGGCTTTCAATATCTTCTGGTCACTTTTAGATTTAGTAGGGATGTCAAGCTAAGCTTCTAATCGCAACTTTTCGGCTTCATATTCGAGTTCTCTTATGCGCCGGTGTTCTTGTAATTGCCTTTCCTGTTCGAGATTTTCGGCTCGCTTACGCTCCTCTTCCAGTCGGCGTTGAGCTTCTCTCTTTGCTTGTTCGACTTGCAGATCCATCACACGTGCACGCCTCTCACTTTTACTGGCGCGCGAGGGTGCACCATGACCGCTGGCTGACTCAAATCGGAGCAAGGGCGCACATTCACTACCAGCCTCTGAAGGCAGTTCGCTTTTTCTCTTTCGTTTATCGAAATGTCAATGCTTTCGAGACACAAATTCGCCCTTTCGACGGCGTTTTCCGTTAGCGTGAGGTGCTCCCGCAATCCTTCAAGTTCCAAAAATGATTCGTATTCTTCGCTGGCCTGCTCAAGTTCTTTAAGCGCTTCTTCAATTTTCGCAGCTAGCCCACGTTGTTTCCTTCGGCTTCCACGCGACTTCAGAAGATTCTCAGCGACGTTAATATACCTCGTCAGCGTAGCCTTTCGGCAAGATAACTTGCTCTTAGCAAGTTATCAAAGCAAACATTCAATGTTACGTACCAGAAAACCTCGCTCTGCTACCAGATGTTCCGGACGATTTCACGTATTTTCAAGACGACAAAAACGGTAAACTTTCGAGACGATTTATTCTAAACAAAACGACAACAACGTAATGCGACACAAAGTCAAAAACGGTACAAAGGTCACTCCATCAGGTGTGACGCAATGTGTCACGTGTCCAAGTTTTGGCGCGAACAAGCCGTAGGTGTGTTCTGTAGAACTATTAACCTATCAAGTTTCAATGGTCTGCGCTGTAAATTGGCGAAGATAGTTCGATTAATATTATAATATTATAATACATGATGTAATGTTGGGTTGAGTGTATGACATCATCAGTCATCTCATTTGCATATTTACACATTTTTCAAACTTAAATATCTCCAGAACTAATGCAGGTATTTGCAAATGGTTAACGGCATTTTCATTCTTTCATGGAGTTCTTTGTGATACACGTAAGAAATCAAGAGGTTAAAATGTGATCATAGTGGCACTTTAATGATTGAGTTTTGGGTTTTTAAATCACCCTTGATTGGTTTAATACTTGTCTTATTAATTAGACTGAAAGTCTAATAATAATAAATGACTGTCTGTCATGACTGACTAGCTATGACTGATTGACTGACTGGCTGGCTGACTGACTAACCCAATACAGATGGACCGACCTACAAACAGATGGGTGGCCAGACAGACATATGGTCTGACCAACCCTGGGTTGGGGGGGGGGGGGAACTCCTCTATGAAAAGGACGGGGGTGCTGGTTGGAAATTTTGAAAAAGAAACCCTAAGAGATGCTAAGATCCTGTTTTGTGTGCAAATTGGCTTGAAAGGTACCAAGTCTGAGACAAATTTTAAAGTAATCTGGTTTTTAAATATCTCCTTTCATTTTTTTTGGCTCAATACGTGTACCATAAATGGTACTGCAAAAGCTTCTGGTATGGATCATTTGAGGCTGAATACCCAAAGAGAAACCAAAAAATGACTGATTTTGCGGGAAATTTTGCGGCAATTTTGGGGGCAAGTTTCACTAAAAATGATTGCTGAAAAACAGCCGATTTTGTGCCATTTTCTGGGCATATTTCACTGAAAAGTGATTGGTTTCTCACTGATTTGATGAATGTTTTTAACTAAAAAATGGCAATTGTACCATTTTTTTCGGAAATTATGAGTGTTGGCCTATGCAATAGCAACTACTTATACCCGCTGCCTTTGTTGAACTAACGATTTTGCAGGAAAATTTGAGCACCTCATTTGGACAATCGTACGTGTTTGTATTTGTTTGACTGCGAGGTTCTTTTTGACAGAGATCATCATTTGCTCATGGCCACTGTATTCAGTTTTTTGCAACATTGATGTTAGATGTGAAGTTTATATGAGATAATTCATATTTTGTACTGCGGTTGTAGATGAATGTGAAGAGTGATCATCACAGTAAAGTTTCCAATTTAAGCAATTGGAAAGAAGAAGCCTGAAAAAAATCAGGGCTTCATCTTTCCAATTGCTTAAATTGGAAAATTTACTTTGATGATCACTCTTCACATTCATTGATCTTAGAACAATAAATTTGCAAGTTTATGGCAAGTAAACAACCCCAGCACCAAGCTACGAAGTTCAAAATGTACTACTAATATGCATGTATTTGGTACGATTTCTAGCGAATTTCTTGTATTGACTGTGCGTTTTTGAGAATTCCGCGGGATGACTTAAAACTCGCGACTCTGCAACTGCGCGGAATATCAGAAGCCCAGTTTTTAAGCTATGTTTTAAACTGTTTGAGGCAAAGGACTATATGGCACCCATAATCATAATCGAGGTAAGAAATTTAGGATTTGACAAGAATATATTGGCCCTCTTTCCTTGTGACAGTTTAATCTGACTAGCTTTAACCTGTTATTAAAGGGCCAGTCATGCAAAACATTGTGATTACTGTAAGTGGTATTTTGTGAGTAAATCTATGGTGATAGTGGTAGTAAATTTTTATTACGGTGTAGATGACATGAGCAGTTGTTTTTAATATTCTTCACAGGGGTACCTTTTAGGGCAACTTATAGTGCCAGTAAACATGCACTGCAGGTATGTACTTTGTCTTGGGATGAAAATTTTAGTTCTTAATGATTATAAATGGCTAAAATTGCACTGACTCACAACATAATTTCAATAAAAAATAATTGTTTAGTTTTCTTGATGTAAAATGAAGACTGTCTGGGTCTTGTTGCCTGTTCTCTTATCACATAGTAATTTCCAATGACACAACAGCATTTTAATTGAATGTCATAAGGAAATATCAGCTTTAATCGTATCTATATGATAAGGTTCTCAATCATGATTGTGTCTCTGCGGGCCTATCTGTCATGTAATCAGCACATGGTCTAGTGGTTGTATAGTTAACAATTATTCACCGAATGGGAGGTGATTAAATATCTACCACTTTCACCGACACTGAGGTGAATAATGGTTTTAGTATATACCACACAAGCTGAATAACTAGCAGCCCAAAGAGTAACTTTGTTTGTGACAATATACCCGACTTTAAAAAGCGACGAAGACGTTTCGACGTTTACTCAACGTCATTTTCAAGTCAAAATGAACAAGAAAAAGTTATTTGAATATAAATGTACAAAAACAAATCCTTGGAGAGTGAAATAAGCACTATTAAATGAGAGAAGATATTTGCACGCAGTGTCACGTAAACAATTTAGCACGAACGGAGTCCTTCAGGGTATTTAGCCCAGGTTTTAGCTCCTTAATAAACAACATCTCAAATATTGAGCAGTCAAACTTCGTTCCACATTTTCTCAAAACAGAGAATTGTTTGTCCTTTAAATCTGACTTCGATAGGCCATGGTCTTCCAAGTGTCTTCCAATTGCAGAATATTTACGCTCGCCAATGCGTTGGTGCAAGTGTCGGGTTGTGTACCCGACATAATCTGTGTCGCACAGATCACATTGAAATTTAAAGACCACGCACTGGTTGTTTACAATGGGAAGCTTCTCTCTCTGGGAGAGGACTTGGCTGATCTTCTTAGACGGAAAGACAGGCTTGATTTACACTCCAATTTTTGCGCTCAGATTTTGCATTTCTCTTTTTACTGAGTTAGCTGATTTCTGATCTTTACAAGGTAGCGGTACGACGATATCAGAGTTGCCATCACTTGCTTCATAAGGCGCACTAATACATGTAATATTGTCGATATTGTGCAGAAATTCGTTAATCGAAGAATTGATCAAATTTACAGGATAATCCAGGTTTAGAAAGGTAGCTCGAAGCTTGTCGCCAAGCGACAAAAGCCCGACAAAAAGCCATTTGTTTTTCTTTGGCTGCTCGGAGGTGAATTAGTACTTGGCTAATCACCTCCGAGCTAGCCAATCAGCACGCGCGAAAAGTACTGTTCACTTGTGTGGTATATGTTTTTTTTGTCCATACATCGTCTGTAAAATTACAAGACGATGTATGGACAAAAAAAAAATTCTCTACATTTAGTTATAAAATAGTACAAATTTCTCCTATCATGATTTTGGTAAATTCTGGTGCATTTTTAAGCATTAGTAGCTGGTTTTGCGAGCTCATCGAACTAATTTTTGTCATGATACCATACATTTCTTCTAATGGTTACCCCCCAACAACGCAAAGGATTATGGGTATGTGCAAGTAGCGAATATTCACAACTGATTTAATTGTAGCTCCATTAGAAACTGAATTCCTTATGCTAATGAGGAAAATATTGTAAACTACGTAGAGCATGGTGTATTGGCCCATAACCCATGCTGGTTAAGCTAATGAAAACTGGAATTGCATTATTGTATTATCCAGTGATTCACTTTTTTATAAGAGTAGTTAGAGTAGGGCATCTCATATCTGTACTTAGTTTAGACCGTAGTAAAGGTCTTGTATGCGTCTTTATATTCACGTATGGCAATGAAACGTGCTACATGTATCACAAAATCACTGTTTCGTGGTGAGTGCGTAGAATATTTAAGGACAATAGGGTGGAGACCTTATCGGTTATTTTATTTGGTACAAGACCGTTCTTGACCTTATACATGAGCACTGAACAAGCGACGTGGTAAACTTGGCTTGGCATTTGTTGTACTGAGAAAAATTGGATGAAGCCTTTCGGTGTGTGTCTTCTCCGTTTATTTTTTACCCTCATGCGTTTGTTCATCCATATCTTGGGTTCCTGTCCTTTCCCTCATACAGTTCTAGATACGCTATCTTATGCTTCTTTTGTGCCTTCCCTTACAAGTTTACGCAGATCCATTGTAAACAACTGCGTGTATTCCCCTTATGGTTCCCGTAGAGTGCAGTTTTTCTTTCCTCGTGCGTTCACAGCGGGTTTTTGTAGGTGTGCTTATCCGTTGCACCGTATAATCCCGTTTTCTTTAAGTGGTACTTTGGGACTACCTTGTATATCTCCCATGTGTTTCCCCTCAGTTCTACGTTCGTTTATTTCCTATTGCTCCGCTCTTTGCAACCTAGCCTGCGTAGCAAGCGTTTCCGTGGGGTTGGGGAGCAAAGAAAGACCAAGGAACGGTATTTTGCCCGCGCGAAATTGGGGCGAGAGCCAAAATAAGAAAGAGGGGGTGGGGGAGGGGAAGGAAGGAAACGCTTGCGGACAAACCCCTGGATTTTGAAAACCTCCGTTCGCCAGCGAACGGGGCTCGTGAGTGGCTAGACCAGTCAAACATTATTGACATGTGTCGATCATAGGATCAAGAAGGGGCGCTCAAGCTTGTTTACAAAAATTTCTCGCCGAACGATGCTTAGTCGTGAGCTTCGACAGTACGGGGAAATCCTGTAGTGCGATGCCGACGCTTTGGGATTTTGAATCGCGACAGTGCGACACTATTTTCGTTATTTTCCTTCTCAGATGTTTGAAGCCTCTCCTGCCTAAATTTCAAAGACTTTCCGTGTTTGTCTTGTCACAGGCGATAATGCACGCAACGATTTCTTCCCTCTGGCGTGTCTCGGAAACGCTTTTTTACTGGATTTGGCTATGTAGAAGTTCACTGGCTAATTTTACCTTGTATTACCCTGGGAACAAGAGGGTATTTTTGGTTACAAAGCTGCGATAACCGCGATCGAAATTAATTATTTGCAATATAATGTTCGGAATGTTTACACATTATCCAGACGCGCTGGCTTTGATGAGTGGCTTTGCCGCTCACGATCGCAGCTTCGTCACGAAAATACAACAACAAAAAAAACCTCTGGCACCTAGGGTAGCCTTGTATGATCCTTATTAGACAGAAAAATACAGTGATCCAAGATTTCGAATCTTGTGAGCGCGAGGATTACAAACGCGACTTGAATGCTTGATGAGAACATGAAATCAGTCAGGCATGAGGGGCAAGTGGGCGGTTTTCAAAATCCAGGGGTTTGTCTGCAAGGCGTTTCCTTCCTTCCCCTCCCCTCCCCTCCCCCCTCTTTTTCACGCGGTAATTCTTAGCCTGCGTTGCAAGCGTTTCCGTGGGTTCAGTGGCAGAGAATTACCGCGTGAAAAAAGAGGGGGAGGGGAGGGGAGGGGAAGGAAGGAAACGCTTGCAGACAAACCCCTGGATTTTGAAAACCGCCCACTTTGCCCCTCATGCCTGACTGATTTCATGTTCTCATCAAGCATTCAAGTCGCGTTTGTAATCCTCGCGCTCACAAGATTCGAAATCTTGGATCACTGTATTTTTCTGTCTAATAAGGATCATACAAGGTTACCCTAGGTGCCAGAGGTTTTTTTGTTGTTGTATTTTCGTGACGAAGCTGCGATCGTGAGCGGCAAAGCCACTCATCAAAGCCAGCGCGTCTGGATAATGTGTAAACATTTCGAACATTATATTGCAAATAATTAATTTCGATCGCGGTTATCGCAGCTTTGTAACCAAAAATACCCTCTTGTTCCCAGGGTAATACAAGGTAAAATTAGCCAGTGCACTTCTACATAGCCAAATCCAGTAAAAAAGCGTTTCCGAGACACGCCAGAGGGAAGAAATCGTTGCGTGCATTATCGCCTGTGACAAGACAAACAACGGAAAGTCTTTGAAATTTAGGCAGGAGAGGCTTCAAACATCTGAGAAGGAAAATAACGAAAATAGTGTCGCACTGTCGCGATTCAAAATCCCAAAGCGTCGGCATCGCACTACAGGATTTCCGTACTGTCGAAGCTCACGACTAAGTATCGTTCGGCGAGAAATTTTTGTAAACAAGCTTGAGCGCCCCTTCTTGATCCTATGATCGACACATGTCAATAATGTTTGACTGGTCTAGCCACTCACGAGCCCCGTTCGCTGGCGAACGGAGGTTTCAAAATCCAGGGGTTTGTCCGCAAGCGTTTCCTTCCTTCCCCTCCCCCACCCCCTCTTTCTTATTTTGGCTCTCGCCCCAATTTCGCGCGGGCAAAATACCGTTCCTTGGTCTTTCTTTGCTCCCCAACCCCACGGAAACGCTTGCTATGCAGGCTAGGTAATTCTCTGCCCCTGAACCCACGGAAACGCTTGCAACGCAGGCTATTTGCAACCCATGTATCTACCCCTGGGTTATTGGACGTTCCCCGTACTTTCCCTGTTGCCTTAGAAACTCGTCAAAACACGATGAGGGAAGTAACCAATCAGATTCGTGTATGTCCATGAGAAAAACAGCTGAGTGACGATTAAAACTAGATAGAAACACGGAACATGTTTTCAGAGTAAAATAAAGACTGTAGACTGAATACTTTTTTAGCAGCAAACAGGCAAACCTAAGTGATATTCAGGCTAGCTGGAGTGTAGGCTTTCACTACGAGTATTCTGAATAACCCTGTTGACCGGGTTGACACTCTAATGGAAAAAGCACGATATGGAGTCTGCAGTCTGCTTTTTATCCCCACTCTCCATTTTATCCCCGGTCCGCAGTCTTCGTTTTGCACTGACTGGTTTTCTATTCTCCAGTTGCAAGGGGCATTTGTCAGCCGATTGTTCCTTGACGACGGAAACACTCTTATATATAGTTGCCCCGCGGAAATTGCATTTCTTAAGTATAACCGGAAACCCTGATCCCGGTACGTAGACCCCACTAAATACTAGGTTCCCGGATTACCCCAAGGACCTAACTACCCTACGGAACCCCTCTACCGACCACCCCAATAAAGAATGTCGGCGAAATTTCGAACGTCACACTGTGCAAATGTAACGGAGTTGGCCTCAGGCTCAGGTGCAGGTTATAGCATTACACTCTGCTATTTCCTTTGCTGTGGCCATACAGTATATGAAAGACCGGCAAGCCTCGAGAATTTGGGCTCTTTCCCCTCTGCCATTTCGTTCAGACCATTCTCCCGTGGATTCGCGAATTCGTTCCAGGCAAAATTACAGATACTAACATGCTCAAAAGACCTAAGACCACATCTTCCATACCCAGACTGAGTCACGAATGGAGGAAAGCATCGCCATATCCTCCTCTTATGCTCAATTTCGTTTTTTCTTTGGGGGGGGGGGGGGGGGAGGGAGAGGGTGGGGGGAAGTTGTTAAAAACCCAAATCTGCGACATTTGCACAGTGTAACACTTCGAAATTTCTCTGACACAGGTAATCTATTAGACAACCCATAAGTGAAATCTTTATTATTTTTATATTATTCTGGGGTGGTCCGTAGAGGGGACTCTCATGGATAGTCCATGGACCGGTCCGTAGGGATAGTCCAAGGACCCGGTCTGTAGGGGCTCCGCGGACCGGGGCTTGGTGTTTTCGGCAGTACCCTTTTCTTAAAACAACGAACCTTCGTGGGCAAATATGCGCATGCTAGTTTCAAGAACATTAAATTCCAACAGGCAAACTATCAGACTGTGGGTTCGATTCCCACCGAGGTCAAAAGATTTTTTCTTTACCTCGTGTGGTTCCCTGATTCCCTTTACTAGGGCTAACGCCAGTGGGTTATTCATGGGTTCAATTAGCACTTTAATTTACAGAGGGGGGAGGAACAGAATAGGGAGGAGGGAGAAATGGCCCAAAAAAAGTTGGGAGGAGGGAGAAATAGGGGGAAAAAGTAGGAAGGAGGGAGAAAAAGAAACGTAACCGTTTAGGGAGGAGGGAGAAATTGGCTCAAAAAGTAGGGAGGAGGGGAGAAATTGGCTCAGAAAGTAGGGAGAAGGGAGATTTACCCCCTGTTCCCCCCACCTCTTTACACTTCAGAGTTAATTCCCTGTTCCACCATTTGTGTTCATAGTGCTACGCGGCACAACATTCATATCAGACCGATAGTTCCGAGACAAAAACACTGTATTGTTACCACTAAATTTTCTTTCTCATACCAGTTTGAAAATCATATTGAATTATCTTCAACTTTTTAAGATGAAAGTCAATACTGACTTCTCTGTGGCTTAACCCCTCCTGGTTAAAGCCAGAGTTCCGTCCTTCAATGTCTTTACATTGTCCACTATTCCTTTCGTTCCTTAGTCCTTAGTCCCGATTCCTATTATTTTGTCCTAGATTAGTCACGTGTCTAACATCACTACAGCGCTGTTGCAAACGCATCCGAGGTCATCGTAATGCGGCGGAATTTCTTTATTGCTGCAGTTCTTGTTCCTCTTGTTTGTTTCTTACTTTTCAAATTCCAAGATGGTGATTTCATATTGATGATTTATGAGAAGATCGGTCAAGATCCAGCGGTTGCCTTGCGTGGGAAAGTGGTCTGGATTACTGGCGCTTCAAGCGGTATCGGTGAATATTTGGCTTATGAACTGGTCAAATATGGCTGCAAATTAGTACTGTCTGCGAGAAGGAAGGCAGAATTAGAGAGAGTCAAGAAGAATTGTGCAGGTAAGACGGTAAAATAACCTGGGCTAAATGTGTTTGCATTGTAGCATTTCTCACGTGTAAATTATTTGCTACATGTACTAAACAATTTAATATTGGATGAGGATGAGGTTTTTGCGACATCCAGAATAATCAAGGTCGAGGTAGGGGTTATCAACCGAAGCCGAAGGTTGAGGCTGATAATCCTTACCAACACATTAAACGCAAAAACTTGGAGGTCATGTTTCTGCTTCTTCACCAGTGCTTGCAGGCGGTTATTACTGGGGATTCATCGCGGAAAACCCGTTCCTTTCGCTATTCGGGCGCCATCTTGGATTTTTGAGGCGCGCGCTCCCGGGTACAAGCGGGCGAACGCAAAAATCGAGGGAGGGGAGGGAAGGGAAGACTAGGCCTTGTTCAGGACAAAATTTGATTCCCGTCTACCAACAGACAGGGTTTCGGATTGGTCAGGGGAACAAAAAAAAGAGCAGTCGCTTTAGAATTTGCCACACATTCTAGAATCATGGCGGACTTGAAAGAAGCAGTAAGGAAAGGGTTTTCAAGGGGAAAATGATCATTTTAAAGGCCGAACAGGAAAATGCTTTGTACAGCCTACTTGAAGGAAACAATGTTTCGTCAGTTTTGCCAACAGGTTTTGGAAAAGCCATGATTTTTACAAGGTTTTCTGTTGCTGCTCGGGAACGAACACCAGAGGCAGTTTCAGTGTTGGTAATACACTGTATCGCTGCTCAACAGCATAATCACCACGGCAAGTGCGTCACATGTCACCGTTAAGCGTCATAGTCAATGGGTTGAGACTCACCAGGGATAGTTCTCCAGTAGGCATTTCCTCTCTCTTTTCACGCCTCCTGCCCCCCTCCCCCTGCATCGCCTTTTTGTCAACTACCGCTCACCCTGCTCCTCCGCGTCGCCTATTATCCAAAATGGTGGCCATGAAAAGTGATCACTGGGTTTTCTCGCCGAAGAAAAACTCCAACGCCTACAGGTAGGCTAAGTTGGTAGAGCGTTGCACTGGTATTGCGGAGGTCATAGGTTGCCGAATCCTGTTGAAGCCCTGATTTTTTAAGGCTTCTTTCCAGTTACTTAAATTGGAAAATTAACTGTGATGATCATTCTTAACTTTCAATGTCTCCAGGATTATTCAACTAAATGGATCATGTATCATATAATGGGGAATCTTGACCAATGTACCGGTCGATTATTATATGGGTTATAACTCAATCAACATTCGACCGATACTCAACCAACTAGCAACCAGTGTCATGATCGATACTCAATTGAGCTACCGATATATATATATATATACATGTATCAGCCAATATATATAGTCGGCTGTTCACATCACCACCTTGACAGCGATACAAATGTACTTCATCTATGCTTCACCAACACTTTACCTGCGGGCATATTGGTCAATGCATCTGTCGATTGATGTAACCGTCGGTACTTGATCAAGTATCTATTGAGCAGTGACCGATGTATTGATTGCTTGTTGGTTGAGGGTCGATCAAGTGGCATAAATATGTCGCTGCCACAGCAGTTATGTATCAGTGGATGTTCACTGATTGATGGTGGATAGGACTAGCAATTAGCTCTTGCTTGTCGACTGATACAAGGGCAGCAGTTGACTGATATGCTCCTGGTAGTTGACTGTTAAGCTACCAATGATATCATAGTCGATATATTGACTGACATTGACATCCACCTGATTCTTGACAGACTAGCAATCAGTGTCATGATCAATACTCAGTTGAGCTACCGCTATATTTATCAGCCGATATAGTCAAATTGTACTTCACCTATACTTCACTGACACAATTACCAGGCATATTGGACGATACATCAATATTGATATATCGGTCAGTACTTGATCAAGTATCAATCAAGCAATGACCAATATATTGATTAATTGTTGGTTGAGGGTCAATTAAGTAACATATGTTGCTGTGACTGTGTATCAGTGGATGCATGTTCACTGATTCTCTATCAGTGGATATTCACTGATTGGTGGAGGATAGGACTAGCGGTTAGCTTTTGCTTGAGTGTCGACTGATATAAGAGCAGCAGTTAACGGATATGTTCCTGGTAGATGACTGATAAGCTACCAATGATATCTTAGTCGCTATATTGACTGACATCAGTGGACGTTCAGCCAGTATATTGGTGGGCTGTCGATGGACTCTTGTGGATAGCTGACCTGTGTATTTGTTGAGTGTTGATCAAGGGCATGTACTAAAACCCGAAACAACAAAACGAAACGGCCGAAACAAAACCACTGAAATGACAGAAACGAGAAAAAATTATAAGTAAATAAATGAAAAAGTTAAAAAAATACGGCCCTGTTCTCTGTCACGCTACTATACAAGCCTCATCTCGCACCTAAATCCACATGTGTGACATCATGACATCACAAATTCGGGTCGGGGCTGTAAAGATGAAGGAGCACAAGCATGACGAGCACAAAAACATCAAGAAAAAGGTAGATATTTTTCACACTTTGAATGGTAACCTAGCTCAAACAAGAAATCTAATTTTCTAAGAAACACAATTTGGTTTCCTTGCCAATAAATCAGATGCTGCGAAACGCCTCTCCAGCAAGACAACTTGATTTAGGAGAATTTAATTTTTTGAAATGCACCACATTATTAATGCCTGTCCCAATATGAGCAAGATTTATGGCAATAAAGATGCAAAAAGTTTGCACTACTTGAAGTTTTCCATCACACTACAAAGACGAAATTCAATGAGAAATGTGCTGACATGGTTGACAGATTTACAGAGCTATAAATAGTTTGAATGCGGATACTGCGACACAACTACATGTAGATTTCACAAAAATCGTCCCTGCAAAATTTTATTTTTGATTTCGTTCCAGTCTGTTCTTAATTTATCTGCTAGTGTGGATAGCCCCTTTTCTCAAGGAAAACCAACCACTGTCTGATGCAGACAATGCAAGATGCATAGGAAGTTAAACAGATATAGCGTCGCAAACACTCAAAAACGCTCTACACCACCCATAACGGCATAATTCCTCACATCTGCTGTTCAGGTACCTACTGGATACCTGTATGTGATGCATTTTACACTTTAGGCTCTTGTGCCAATTGTGTCACAAAAAAATTGTGCTATTTTTTCAGCCATTGCCATTGCTCATGATTCCTCATTTAAAAAAGATCAAGAAATTCTTGTTCTTCCTTTGGACTCGCTAAAGTTTGACACACATGCAAAATTGACCCAAGATGTCCTCAAGCACTTTGGAAAGGTATGGCACTGTTTCTTGATTAATTTCAGAGTTTTAGAATGGTTTGCTAGGAAGATAATTTAACTCTGGTTACACTGAATCTAAAAAATAAAATTATCACTTGGAACAATCAGTGTATAATGACACAGACTGCAGACTGTAGCTGGGGGTTAAATGCAGACTGAGGGTAATACATACAGACTGCAGACTGTTGACTTAATGAATCCCGCTACCATTTTCATCATTGAGAGCTACTGTAACCTTAACTGCTGATCAGAATGTTGGGTACAGGCTAACCTGGGTAATATTCAGGTAGACAGGCATCATGCAATCAGGCTATCCAGAGTACAGACTTTTACTACGATTAGCCAGAATAACCCTGTTGATAGAAATAACACTGACAATAATTTATATGCTTTAGAAGTCTGTAGTCTGCAGTCTGCATTTACTCCCAGTAAGCACATTGCAGTCGGCATTTTACACTGACTGGTTTTGGAAAGGAGTTTGTAAAAAGCATGGAGTTCTTTTACAAGTTAGGAAAGTACTAATTACTCTGAAACCTGGGCAAAGTTTAAGGGAGGTGCAGAGGTGCCATGGTTAGTATGCTCATCTCCAGATCGCGTGGTGGGGGGACTTCCTTATCCTGGGGATGTTCATTTAAGGGTGTAATGGTATCCAGTTTTCCTCATCCGATTCAGTGCCTGGTTACTAAGCTTCGGTCAAAAAAAAACTATGCAAAAACTCCATTGAACGAAGAAATAGCTGTCCACGAATGGCAGCAAAAGGCCAAACATGTCATTCAAGGAGTTAAATTCTCAGTAACACGTTAACGAGTATTTTAAACATTTGAAAAAGCCAAGGGAACAACTTTATTAATTTCGAAATTTCCGCATAATCTGGTTCACAACTTTTCTGCATAATCGTCACTTTCTTCCACATAATATTGCCGAAAATTTCTGCATAATGTTTCATTTTTTTCCGCACCCTATCAGATGGCCTGTTTGAATTACATGTTGACTCATACATTTCGTCTAATATTAATTTTAGTCAGTAAAGCCAATCCTCCATGTGATCAAACATGAATGACACTGTGAGGCAAAAGTAGCCTCACAACCAGTCAGTTTAAATTACCCAGAGCTATGCCCTTAATGAAAGCTCTGTCCACGCAGTGTCAATGCTGCAATTAATGAAGTCAAGGTGCATTTGCTGTTTTTCTTTAGCCAACCCCTTCAAATTGGGCTTTTCATGGAACAAGTAGTTATTTCAATCTATGATAGAAATACTATTTAAATTAATTATGAAGGTGCCAGTAGTAGGCAATACTGCCGATACACCAAATCCACCTGGTTGCCACCCTTTTAAAGAACCACTGGGGCCAAATTTTCTTTGGTCCGTGGGGACTCCCAAATTTCCTTTAAAAGGGTAGCAACCCAGGGGGATTTGGTGTATCGGCAGTATTGCCTACTACCGGCACCTTAATAATTAATTTAAATAGTATTTCTATCATATCACAGGTGCTACGCGGTTCCACTACAGTAACTATATAGCTATACCATTTGAATACTTACCGCAAATTCACTACCTAAATTACTCCGACCTGCTCCCGTGCTGGCCTCGTAGCTCAGTCGGTAGAGCACCAGTAGATCTAATCCGTGGGTCGTGGGTTCAAACCCCACTGGGCCAAATTTTCTTTGGTCCGTGGTGACTCCCAAATTTCGTTTAAAAGGGTAGCAACCCAGTGGGATTTGGTGTATTGGCAGAATTGCCTACTACCGGCACCTTAATAATTAATTTAAATAGTATTTCTATCATATTGCGGGTGCTACGTGGTTCCACTACTATGTACCTTTTTCAATCTATGTACAGTCAGACCTCTATTATTATAAATAAAGATTTATTGTACATGTATCTTTATTTCTTTTATAAAATAATAGAGGCCTCATTTATCTGGACTTTTTACCGTGGTCCCAGCGAGTCTGGATAATAGAGGTTTGACTGTACTGACTATATAGCTAGTGCATAATTTATATACCTAATATTAGACATTTTGTTGGACTGTAGTATCACTGAGTATTTTTACGAGTAATGTGCCGTATCCTGACGAGCCTGTAGAGCGAGTCAAAATACAAACAACAAGTAAAAACTCTCAGCGATACTACACAATAACATTTTTAATAAGAGATTTATTATCCAACATGCCAAATTGATGTGTTCAAGCAACGAATTTCGCTGAGATTTATATATGGGGAATGTATGACAGAAGTATGTGAAGCTAAATGGAATTGGTGTGGAAAATCCAGCCAACTGATTGGTCAACAGCAAACAAACCTGTCGAACTGGTCTTCTGGAGTACAAATACCACGTGATATTTGTACTCGTTTTAAGCGTTATTTGTACTCTACGAAGTGCATTTGGATAATTAGTTGTTTTTCTTTAACTCTTGCAGACTCTAGTGATGCACATGATTTTTTTCTAATTGTGCTGGAGTAATTAGCTAGAGCACTTGATCGTAAGGCAATCAGAAGCTTAAGTTCTGTAGTAGGTAACATAACAGATATAATTAACACAAGATGGCATGAGGAATAAAGCAAGCAATTTTTTCTTGTTTTAAATTAATAGGTAGACATTCTGGTGAACAATGCTGGTAGGGCACAGCGTGCTTTGGTGGAAAAAACATCATTAGAGGTGGATAGAGCACTTTTGGATTTAAACGTTGTTGGTGTCATCTCTTTGACCAAAGCAGTTCTCCCACATATGATTGAACGTCATGAGGGGCAGATTGTGGTGGTGAGCAGTGCCACAGGAAAGATTGGTAAGTATCATTAATTTAATTGTTGGAATAAATATAATCTGATGATTTGAGTTGTGGATTTTTAAATTACTTTTGACTGGTTAGATTTAATGCTTGTCTAGATTAAAACTGACAGAAAGTCTTACTGATAAGTGACTGTCTGATGGCTGATTGGCTGATCACGGCTGACTGACTGGCTGACTGGCTGACTGGCTGACTGGCTGACTGACTGGCTGACTGACTGGCTGACTGACTGACTGACTGACTGACTGACTGGCTGGCTGGCTGACTGACTGACTGACTGACTGACGGACTAATTAATATGTAAATTAATTGTCTTATACAATGTAATTACACACAGAACTTATATAAGAATCTGTATTGTCAGACTTAAAAAAAATCCAGGTTCTGTTGCTAGTTTTACTGTTATTGATATTTTTGTAAGTAAATCTATGATAATACATAGTAATGATAACTTAAACAATATAATTGTAGTCCTGTATAATTATGGTATTGATGTGATCAGTTGTTTTAAATATTCTTGACAGGGTTACCTTTTAGGGCAACTTATTGTGCCAGTAAACATGCATTGCAGGTATGTACTAAGGATGAAAAGGCTGCTAAAAACAAAATTCTGCACCAATTGTAACAGAATTCCAGATCTTCAGACCATGTATAACAGCTAAATTATACTGTCACCGCATACTTTTTAATTTTTCTTTGCATGTAAATAAATGAATAAAATAATTTTTCTTCATGGCAAATTATTGTCAAATAATTTGCCATGAAGAAAAATTATTTCATTCATTCAATAATTTTTCAATAATTTTCAATAATTCAATAATTCAATAATCAATAATTTTTCTTCATGGCAAATTATTGTCTAATAATTTGCCATGACGAAAAATTATTTCATTTATTTGTTTACATGCAACGAAAAATTAAAAAGTATGCAGTGACAGTATATTTTAGCTATTATACATGGTCTGAAGATCTGGAATTCCAGTCCTTACAATATTGGTGCAGAATTTTGTTTTTAGCAGCCTTTTTATCCTAAAAGACTGTTTGCTCGCATTGTAATTTCCAAGGAAACAATGTGAGTCATAAGAACATAAAAGCTTTAGTTGTATCTCTAATAAAATTCTTGATCATGATTGGTTCGATTTGCATGCCATTTTCTCATAACTTCAAATTGGTCTCACACTTCGCACCTCATCCAATTTTGAAATTACTAGTGTGATAACTCCCTGAACAGTACTCCAGTCGGATTTGGTTGATCAGGTTGATCGGATTTGGTCGATCAACCTGATCATGATCAGGTTGACTGTGTCTCAAGTCTTAATTTAAATTTTGGAACAATATTATGATTCCTTTAAGTAGTATTAATTTCTTTTGCAATCATTATGCTTCTGGGTTACGACAAAACATTTTAAATTAATGGTTTAGTTATAACTAGTTGTGTCTAGTAGAGCAACACTAAACCTCGGCCAGAAAATACTTAGTACTTATAACCATTATTATATGTTTTTCTGTAGGGCTACTTTGATACTGCACGGCTGGAGTTGGCTGAGCACAACATTCATGTACAGACTGTTCTGCCAGGACCTGTGAAGTCAAACATCTCTCGTTATCTTTTCACTGAAAATATTAGTGATGTAAGAAAACATAATTATTTTTAGTTGATGTAGATCTACATATACGACTTGTGGACAGTTGTAACCTCAGGATCGACTGATTAAATGTATCACTGACTCAATTTTTTTTCCAAAACATTATTTCAGTGGCAGGTTTTTTCACTACAATTTGTTATGGATGTTAATTCTATTATATAAACTTAGCCAAGCTAATGTTAGTAGAGTTCTCAATTACGATAAGTTAAGTAACCTGGTTTGAGCCTGTGATCCAGTTGAAAATCTGTATCTGGGCAACGGTCAAATTTAAAGAAAAGAGGCGACTCAATGACCTTTAAAAGTTAGCCCGCGATATGATAACGTGATGCTGGCCAGCGGATACCTTGTTTTGAGAAGTGTCAATTGAACATAACGGGAATGCCCAATAGCAAAGATGTACGCTGTAAACACGCCCCTTCATATCTCTAAGGGAAAGGCCAATGGAAGCGAGGTTGCTGCTGAATAACATTTCACATTAATTAATCACGTGACAATTAAAATGGGTTCCCAAATTTTTCAAGTAATGAGGCTCCGCTCAGATACCTTTGGCGCTCAGGAACTCCGCTATACACCTTCGACTTTGAATGGTCAATTCTAATGGGAACAGGATTTGATATTGTGACTAAACAGTCATACTTGTCCAATACTCTGACAAATTTATGCATAGCATTGCATTATATTGCGTCGTTCTCAGTTGTGTTGTATTGTTAATCCATTGTTATGTGGATATAATACAATACAATACTATGCATAAATTTGTCGGAGTATTGGACAACCCTCTAAACAGTGACTGTCCGCCTTGCAGAAACCAACTTTGCGTGTTCACATTTAAGAGTTACCAAACAACTGACATTCAGTAGTAATTAAGAAATGAAATAAATTGTAACCATTCCAGTTTTTGTTACATTATGAAACAAATTTCCAGTGACGCAAGGCTTTGCCCTTTCAGGAACTCAAAGATTCACCAAATGTGTCTTACGATCAACATATGAGTACTGAGCGCTGTGCAAAGTTAATGGCAATAGGCATGGCAAACAACTTGGACGAAGTCTGGATATCAGAAAACCCAGTCCTACTAATGGTCTATTTAAACCAGTACTTTCCAAACTTCTATAGATGGGTATGTGTTGCTCAATTAAAACGATTTAGTTTTGCGATAGCAAATAAACTATAGCCTTTATTATCCATTTACACGGGCGAGCAGGAAAGCGGCCTCTTGTAAACACGCTCTCTAGATCTTAGGCCTCAAATAGATGCGGACCATTTGTGCATTATCGGCCGATTGGACGGCTGGCTGATTGGTTCACAACAGTCCATCATCTGATGGATTTAGGGAGGCGTCTCTGTGAAAACCAACCACTCCCATACTGCTTTCACATCACTTTCGCAAGGAACTGTGGCTAAGCTGAGAAGACTTAATTTAACCAAGTGCAGAATAAAAAACAGATTTGTTTGACTCGAAAGCCATTAAATTTAAATATTTCCGCCTCGTCAGGGACGATTGCGACTTCTTCCAAAAGCGTAAAATAGGTACTTTCTTGGCGCTGTGCGACATATTAGAGTGGCCAACATCTAGCAATTTAATCTTATTTCAATGTACTCATAAAACTTTAATTTTAAAAGTTACCAGACCGTTTGTATCAGCTTCATGTACGAGCATTTTGCAGTGGTGGGTGTCAACCCCTTGGGTTCCGCCGTACCTTGATTTAATCTTCTGACATAATCTATCAAAACTGTGTTGTCTTTTCTATCTCTAGGATTTCAAAGAAGTTTCTTAATGGAAAGAATGAGAAGAATGATCAGGAACCAAACAAGTGATAGACTTCAGGAAAATGGAATGATGAACAGTTTGTGAAAGAAATAGTACCTCCCCCTTCTGTATGTAACTCCACTGGCCAGCCCTACATGCGCAACAACTTTACAGACCTTTCACCGATCATAAACTTTTTTATATGCAGTATAGAAAGCGCAGTTTTTCAAAGATGGATGACACTCTGCATCGGATAAATCACTGTTCCCACAATTTATATATTATTATTAAAAAACTGAATCATTGGATAATGCAATTCGAGAGTTTTCATTGGCTAAACCATCATGATATATGAGCCATTATACCATGATCTACAAAAATGGCGAGCGTATGAGTGATTTTTTGGGCCTTTTTGTTTTTATTGTAGTCTAGTTTTCTATATTTTGGGGGCGTTTTTAGTAAAACAATTATTCCACTCGCGCTTGTTGGATATCAGATGATTATAACCAACTCGGCGCTACGCGCCTCTTTGGCTATCTATCATTCTCATATCCAGAGCGCGTTCATGGAATAATTGTCAATTATATTCTAAGCCTAAGCCGTCATGGTCTGCGAGCCGCTATATTGGAATTGTCGAGCAGAGCACCATGCGGAGCACCATGCGGGAGCACCATGCGGAGCACCATGCGGAGCACCATGCGGAGCACCATGCTCATAGGAACTATGAGCAGACTTTTTTCATGATCATGTTGCTAGTGGGCGCGTACGCACGATGACAGCAGTCCATCACTTGGAGCGTACAATTACCCCATATTCCTGTCACGGCGTTTTCAGAGACCGATGTATTTTTAGTTTGAATTGACCGTGGATTCAGAGCTACGGAGTGACCTCAGTGAGCAATTTAATTTTCAATAGGAGCCATAATCAGGGACGGAGACCGTAAGTCTTGGGATGCGCGCGGGCAAAAATTTTTTTTGGGATCACTTTCTTGGGGAGCTTAGAAACCAGGCTTGAATAGGTAGCCGAGACCTTCTCATCACAATATCAAGTGTTTCTCTACGATCTTCTCTTTTCTTTTCCTTGCAGTCTCTTTTTCCATTGCTTGCTTTTTGTTAACTTCTTGCGCTTACATTGACAGATGTACTGAACGTGCATAAACTACTTTTACTCTTCCTTTTGTTACCAGCTTGTGCAAGGCACCAAGAAGAACGACCAATCTAAGAAAACTCGAGCAGCTCGAATCACGAAAGAGCACTGATGTTACACCGATTAAGAATAGGCAACTGTCAGCTAAGGAACATGCTGATCGAACGAATCCAGAAAAAATGTCAAAACCGAATGAAAAGATGATGTAATTAGAGAGAGAACAAAATAAAGAAGTTGAATCCTATCCAAGAGTGTTGTCTATGACTGCAAATTCCCCGAAAGAAAGAAAATATGCAGCACGTTATAGCCAAGAAAACAATGGAATCAAGCACACATAAAGAACCTCTCACATTACGATCTCACACGCGACGAAATCGACCTTCTGTCAAGGGGCTCAATTATATTCCTACACCGAGACAAATGAAAGTCGCATAAGAAAAGCTTTTGCAAGGTGAATGCGCCTACAGTTTATCTTCCATGGTTAGAGATAAAAATCCGCATCCTTTTCCATCAGAGGAAACTTTTAAAGATAACATTGAGCAATTCAAACGAAAATTACGAGCGAGGGGTTATCCAGATAACCTTTCGGAGAACATTCTTTCAGAAATTAAATTTAGCAAACGATCGTCGGCGCTACAAAATAAACAAAAGACGCACAAAGAATTTTACCGTTTGTAACAGAATATCGCTCTTCTGTGCCTAATCTTAAGAATATCCTAATGGCAAAGTGGCGCCTTATAAAGAATCAACCTGTGCTTAGAGAAACATTTAAAGACCCTCCCATCCTTTCGTACAGCAAAGGGAGGTCGTTAAAAGATATACTCGTCAGAGCCAAACTTTGAACGTCAATGATAAACGCCAATGGACCAATGCGTGTTTGGCCTGTCTATTTTATTTACCAACCATAGTTATATTATTTAATAATAAGTAGAGGAGACTCTACTATTAGTACCCTCTACTATTAGAGTTTCAGTGTCAATGTAACAAAACCGACTGGAATGTGGATGAACAAAACCAACAGGAAAACCGTCTTATGCGTTAAGAACCAATCTCAAGACGAACAACTTTCAGAAACGCCACTGCTTCTGATCTTTCCCTAAACTTTTTTTCGTTTGTCACAAATTTCTGAAATAAATGTATACAGCTTTGGAAGCGATTATTCGAAGAAGTACTTTGAACAGAAACTCATCCTTGACTTCCTTGCTCGTTCAGTTCAGTGACAACCAACTTTACGTTGATCGGATCATATCACCACTATTCGGGTAGTTAACGAAACGAATACAATAGATCCTTCACGCGCTCTAACGGGCATTATGGTTAATCAGAGTAAATTTACAAAAAAAACAGCCGCAAAATAATAATATTAATAATAATAATAATAATAATAATAATAGTAATAGTAATAGTAATAGTAATAGTAATAGTAATAGTAATAGTAATAGTAATAGTAATAGTAATAGTAATAGTAATTAGTAATAGTAATAGTAATAGTAATAGTAATAGTGATAATGATAAATGATAATAATAATAATGATAATAAATTTCTATAGCGCCATTTCCCAGTGGTCCCAATGGCACGTTACAAAACTTTATGAAAAAACTATGTAAAAACAAATGTTTGTCTTACTTTTTCTGATCTAAATTCACATTTGGAGGCGAAACATATTACTGTAGACAGAGAAAACCCCTTTTCTAGGTATACCAGCGTTTTTGGAGTCGATCGAGTGATTGTAGTGGGCGAATTGATCAATTCTTACCCGTTTAAAAGCCACAAACTGAATAACATCTCCGTTACTCTGATAAGTAGGCTAATGTTTACGATACACGAATGTTACTATTCACTTTTTATAACATTGCTACATGCTTGCGCGCGCTGATTGGCTATATTTTATGACAAAAGAAATGGGGGGTTCATAGAAATGGTTCAGGCTGACTTCATAGTCGGTGAAATTTCGACTTTTAAGCGCGCGAAAAATATCTTGCTACTGATGAGCAAACGGACAAGTGTCTCTAGACAGAGGCGGATCCAGGGGAGGGGTTTTGGGGGTTGCAAACCCCCCCCCCCCCCCCTTTGAGAATTTTTTTTTGTTATTTTGCTTGATTCTTCGTAAAATAATAGCATAAAATTGTTTTTACGAATTTATTTCACTTTTACCATTCGACTGCTTGTCAAGTTATGAAAAGATAATGTACATTTCGCAAAGGTCGTATCAGGTTCAGGTATAACAAGCGACATGAACAGGTGACATTCATTGATAGTGTACAACCCCCCCTTTCAGAAATTCCTGGATCCGCCCCTGTAGAGTGTATCCGTCTAATTCCGGATGCACTTGGATAGTTGAATGGGAGAGCACTTAGGAAGTAAGAGGTGCTCTCCGTTGCGCCTCAAGCATCTCTTACACTACCGACGTGTTCTCCCAACTATCCACGAGCATCCCGAATTGGATGGACGCACGCTAGACATTGTCCATTCCTTAAACTAACGCGATTTTATAATCGCTTTGATTTAATGTATCTTAATTAATTGTCGATGTCAATTTTATGCACCCTATATTACAACATTGTTATTTTAAAGCACCTTTATTTCATAACAAAACCTTATTTTAAAAATCATGACTCCTATATTGGCTTTTCTGAGTCACTATCTGACGGGACATCTTCTTTTAAAATCGAGTTCAAAATGTCTTTTGATTTGAAATTTCCGATGACGGTTCGTCCTCCCAATGCACAGTTACTTCTATTGGAATTTCTTAGCCGCCCTGAACCAGTCATTGGTGGAGACCGTTTGTATTTTCTAGACTTCACCTCCCCGATTTTCAATGAAAACCAGACATATTGGCTCAGTTCTATGGGCTTGTACCCAACAGTGGCGAGAAATAACGTTCTTGGCAGAATTTTTTGTCCAGCAACTGCAAACCGGTAGTATTTGTTATCTTTTTCTTGCTTAATTACACGTGCTTTTTTTGCTTGATCTTTTGAATTTATAAAGTCTAGTTTGCCTTGAAAACCAAATTTTCCGCTTGAACCTAGAAAATCTGTGGACTTGGCTTAGAGGGTTTTATTGACGGAAGCCAAAACGCAGTCTGGCGCTTAGAGATGAAAAGTGCGAGTTTGCAGAACTATGAAAATAAGGTAAAGGATTTGGAAGCCGGCCGCACACCTTCACCAAATTTTTCTGAAGTACCCAACCCCCGACCTTCCCCGTCCCACTTTTCTCGTTGAGCATGGTTGAACGCTGCAGACGGAGATTTCTTCCATCGTTTCCTCGTCAGCAAAGAGAACACCTCGGTGATAAGGTCAGGTTTTCAAATTTAACTTCCACAGCTTTCAAAAATTTCAGTTCGTTATTTGGTCAAACAGCGATAAAACCTGCTTCGTTCCACGGCCCGGAGCTGTGATTCGATCTCTTAGTTACTACGCGCTTAAATTGTGCCACGAAATTTATTGCCGTGTTGTTTATTTTAATGGCAAAACAAAATTTTTCTCTATTCCCTATTTTCTTAAAAATGTGAGTATTAAAACGAGATGCCTCTAAAGCCCTACGACAAATTTTTGAGTCAGGGATTGAAAATAGTTTTGCTAGTATACCTCGATCTGTGCTTCAAATAAAGTTTGAAGCAAAGCAACAATTTCCCTGGAACATAAAAGTGGTGCAAATGTTAAAGATTACCATCTTGAAATTGTGTCTAAATAATGCAGCGCCACTTTTAATATTCGAGTCGGCAAGAATTATTGTATTCAATGCCACCAATATGGGGTCTATTGTTTAATTAATCAATCAAGTTATTTCAGCTTAGCATTGCCGACCCCAAAGAAAGACAACATGAGAACGCAAAAAACTCAACTGCATGTCATTCAATGCAAGGACTCACAACCGTGAGATAGGATTTTTGCATAATAAAGAAATACTTTCTTTCACGCTTGCACATGTATTTATTTTTGTTGCTTTGTTCTAATGTACGACCCTCAAAGTATTTTTGCTACTATTTACAGGCAGTCAAATCTGAATTGCAAATAGACCAAAAAATTTGAGATCTAACTACATTTGTTCACTTTCATCTTGGACACTGTTATTCCGATCGAGAGGAGTCTTGTGTACAGCTACATCAAAGGTACTTTTGTTTAATGTTTTTTCTCTAGTTACCACAGTATTCAACATAATCTTTATTCGGATCTCAGATCCATTATCGTCATTCATTATTACAAGGTACAAATGGCTAGATGTAATAAATTTAGATTCAAGTGAGAAACGACTTGAAAATGTTGGGATCAGCAGTAAGCAGTTTTTAAATCGTTTCCTAAACTGAATTCTTTCTGCTATAATACTACATTTTAGATGTCTTCTTTCCAACGTCATCCAAGTGTCGTCTGATGGTGGGGTTGGCAACATTTTGGCTTAAAGACAAGTCAACCTTAAGAGGGCGCTTTTCCCTCGATCACAACGTATCAAAAGATGTAGCTAGTCACACTAAGCAGGAGAATTTCGGTGTCTTTCAGATCGGTAGTATGTCGTCCGTTATCAAACTAATCTTACTATAATCGTCGAGCATTTGTAATTTATAAGCCCATCATTTCGCAGTTTACGCGCGCGGCATACTCATACTGCTTGTTTGACTGGCAAGTCGAGCACGATCCACAAACAAAACTATTAAAGCTGCAAACACGAACAATACTTCAGGAAGCACTTTTGACAAAACTCCATTTAAAAGATGCCTTCAAAACCTTTTCAATTTGCCTCCATTTGTATTAGCCATTCGCGTTCGTCTTCATTCAGATCCTCTTCATACAGTACGTATTGAAAGGAAATTCGACGTACTGAAGGGGCGACTTAAAGTTGCTGTTACAGATTAATTTCATTATTGTATTGTTTGAGTAATGTGTAGATTCAGACATGAAGTGAAACTGGAAAGGTTGCGGGCTTTTAAATAACTTAACACTTTTATATACAAAACTTGTAAGAAAGCAATGATAGAGCGAAGATTTTTTGTAAGTGCCGTGCTTCTTTATCACAGTTAATTTTTTTCTCGCCCGAAGACGAAAGCCAGATGTTTCAAGCCAGAGAGCACAGTACTAGTAATAGTAACAGTAAGTTTATTAAATCTCCAGCCAGTGGCTCTTCCGATTTTAATTTACAATAATTGGAAATCGAATAAAACTACCTCTAAAAGTTACAATAATATCATGAAAAAAAAGACTAAATCAAATAAATAATTAACGTATTCTAAAATGCTAATCCTAAAAATTGTTACGGACTGTTATATATTTCGCGCTTTAAAACTGCGCTAGTACCGATAAAAGTACTATAGTACTATGTAGTACTATGCACTAGTACCGATAAAATAAGGCTTATAAATGCACCAAGTTAATCTACTTATAAGACGTATATGGTCTGCATAAAGGCTGCTATTTTGGACTCAGAGTATAGCAAAGATATTTGTTTACAAACATAGTTTTTGTTATTTAAATGTTGAAAACTTTAAACAAAAGAACTCTTTGTTTCACCAGCCAATAGTTCTCTGGTTGGCATATTAATAACAATAGATGACGTCACTGATATGTTTGCTATAGCCAATAATCCAGAGTCTGAAAGTGCTGACACCTTTTCTTTGCAGTTTTCAGCAGTTCTGTTATCATTGTCAGCAATTAGAAATATGGATGAATTATTTTTAGTAGCTTGGTACCTTAATATCTTTATTTACTTTTATTTACAGATGGCAGTATTTGAAATACTCTGCGAAATCCTGTTGGCCATTGTTGACCTTATCAGCCCCAAGCAGGTAAGTTTCTCTACATATAATAAACATAGAGGGAGTCTGCATACAAAAAGCCTGGGGAAAGATTGAGAGGGGAGTGGCCAGGCTTGTGCTCATATCCTATTTCAATAACATAAGCCATGCATCGGGGTAGTTATATCCTTTAAACTGTGCATCAAATTAATATGTTAAAAATTCAATATAAGTAATCACTTAAGGCACTTGTGGTA
>JAHPZR010042460.1:0-5000 GCA_019787425.1 Platygyra sinensis | reverse complement strand
GTGAGTGAGAATTTCTGCAGTTAGCATAAAAAATAATTACATGTAGTGTACCCACTATGAGTGCAGGCATTGTTAATGTACCTTTGGGTTTTATGCCTTTGAAGCTTGTCCAAATACATTCTTGAAAGTCTTTCTAAGTTTCTGGAGTAGTCAAGTTCAATCTCTGACAGCCTCCTGAAAAACTCCTGCAGATCAGCCAGAAAAAGAAGCTTTCCTTCTGTCCTGCTATCAAAGCATTTTAGCTGATCAATCAGGATCTGGCGCACCTCTGAAAGAAAATGATATAAAGCAACTTGAGGTTGGCACACACCGCAGGGGACATGAAGTGGGAACAAGCTTCTTCATTTACACACAGGACACATGTTACTGGAATAGTATGTAAGTTGGTGCGCACAAAGTGGATGGAGGCAAAACATGTGTTGCTTTATGATGCAAAAATTCATACCAGTTGTGAGAACAAAATTTTATCCCTGCAACAGAACTTTTTCATGTCGCACAAGGAAAACTGTTCTTGCGACATGTCCTGGCTTCATGTCCCCATAACATGTCCTCCATAAGGAGTGTGTGATGATGTTTAAGCCTGATTGGCACTTTGTATTGTAGTGTTTTCCGCAGCAGGAACCATCTTAGGAGCATTGCTACATGTAATCTGCCATGCAAGTTTGTTTCATAAAGTGTGTGATTAAATAATAAAAGTTGTTTATCGCCACATGTTTTTGTTGCTTTATCAATATGCAGATTAAGAAAATTTGCATCCGTATTTGAAATCGGGTTTCAAACATGGCCGTGTTTTCAACTCATTTTTCATTGGGTTTCTAAACTCATCCACCTGATGGTCCAGAATAAGATGCTCTGGTTAGGTGGAGCTGCATGAATAATTAATGAGTTTGAGAAAGTATTTTTAAATATAGAATAAGCAAAATGTCACATGTATATCATAATGTTATTAAACCAACAAACAAGGAATTTATTTTTCCACTATCATGTCATTTAGGCTTCTAGTTTTTTAAAGACGTCATACATCATAAGAAAATTGTACTGATCACATAACACAAATGTGAATGATTTAAAAAAAACTGTAAAAAGTACAATTAGGGCTCATGTTCTGCACGTTTCTTGACCTAATATGGTAAGATGTCATGATAAAACAATTTACATGTATGTGTGAAAGCAAAGAATGATTACATTTTATCCCTGGAGTCAACAAACCGCTTCTTGGAAAATTATTACAATGGATTCCTCAGCACTTTAGTGGATGTGAGTACTTAATTAATTTAATAACTATTATGTATTTTGTAAAAAGAATTTAAAGAATTTTTTTTGAGCCAGTAGTACAGATGTACATGTAATGCACATGACTTCAACCTCCAGTTGCAATCACCTCCTTCAAGTGACAATAAAAATAAATTATTTAAAGAATTTTCTGCTAGGTAATACACTCGAACCTTCGGTTGCGGCCACCTTTATTAAGTGACCAGCTCTCCTCAGCAACCAGCTTTTCAAAATACCAAAAGTTTCCAAGTCAAATCACTCTATTTGGAACTTTTTAAGCGACCACCTCTAAAGTTTGGAATTTCTTAGTTCAGGGCTCGAAATTAAAAAAATCATTAGGTCGCCTTTTGGCGACTAACTGAAGAAATATAGTCGCCAGATGCAAATTTTAAGTCGCCAGTTTGTATATAAATCAAAATAATGTTCGGGTTCCGCTTGTTGAAAGTGTTTGTTGAAAGTGTTGTCTGGTATGGGTTGGGACACATTCATACAATAAGTATTTTTTCGACTTACTTATCCATTTCTTTTTGATAATGTAACACTTTTCATTTCGCGTGGCGGCGTCCAACTTGCATGTTTCGCCGAAAACAGAGATTTACCTACATGTATTTTAGCATAAAAAGTGCTGGCTTCGTTTTCGCGGTAGAAATAAACTACTTCTCAGATTTCGCGTACAATTTCTACAAAGAAACTAAAAAATGCTCGCAGAAATTTGCTAAACTTACAAAATAAACACAGCGTTTTCGTTCCCAACGCGGCTATTTTTATCCTGGAAAGAAATTTGATCGGGGCAGATTTCGATCATGTGCTAGGCAACCACTTCTGAGCCGTGAGCGCACGTCACGCAATCAACAAAACAACGCTTTTAATTGTTATTTTAGCCAAGCTTCATCTAAGCACTTGATTACCTTTAAGCCTAAAGCTTACCTTTTCTTCTCAAAATTGTAGCTAATTGTTATCGTTCAGCGGTCTTTTTGCAAAATTATATGGCTCCTGTGTGGTTTCAGGGAGAGAAACTCTAATGGCGTTGCAGAAAATATTGCGAACAGGAGTCCGTAAACTTTCAAGGGAACCTGGCTTTTTTATGCGATTTGGCCCATTCTTTTACGACGAACGCAAAGCAGGACAAGATGTTTATTTTAACTTTAATGCTTTTTTGTACTTCTAAATCATGCAAAATTCAGGTCGCCAAACTGGCGACTAAACAAAAATTTTAGTAGCCAAGGAGAAAAAGTTAGTTGCATTGGCGACCATATTGGTCGCAATTTCGAGCCCTGTAGTTTGTTTTCAACCTCTTGTAAGCAACCACTTGACATCAAAGATTCAATTTGTAACTTTCATGAGACTTGTTCTGTTCGCCTTGTTAGGTAGTTTATGAATAAATACCCTTAGAAAGGTTATTAATTAATATTTTTGTGGCTACTAATAAAAAAAAGTTGTTAGGTGGTTTAGATGGGCATGGGTACAAGAGGTACATGTACAACTGTAAGTCTCTGCAGCTAATACATTGTACCATACATGTATATGCTAATAAGGTAAAATTCTGACGCAGTTTTTATGGTCCAGGTTCTCGTAAGCTACCATCTTCCATAAGCGATCACCTAGGCTTGACATTTTGGGAGGTCGCTTATGAAAGGTTTAACTGTATTACATGTTATAGTATTTAGCTGTACATGTCTACATGTATAAGCTTAAGATATTATTAAATATTGTGCAATTATTGTTTACATGTAGGGATTTGACTGTAATTACCATGAGTCATTCAAGCGAGGTGTCCAGGCGTATGTGATAGCGGAGGCTAACCTTGCCAGTGCGACCATTCAATCTGCTGATAGCTTAAGTGAAGCCAAGCTCTCTGTTGAAGCTGATAAAGACAAGCAGTTCTTCTTTGATGACAATCAAGGAACAGTCACCCTGCCATTTACTTTTGCTTACTTGCCATACAATGATGAAGAGGTAGGAACCAAGTTTGAATACTTAATTTAGAAAAAGATACATTCAACCCTCATAGAGAGGAATATACTACTGTATATACTGTCTTGCATACATTACAATAGGAAGGAGTGAATCTATACCTCTAATGTTTTCTACTAAGAGGAACTCCAAGTCATATAGTGTGTGGCCATGTTGAGTTTCCTACATGTAAACCAATCCTAAGATAGTTGAACTATTTTCTTATATAAACACTTTTGTTGTAATTTGCATGGCTACTGAGTTTTGGTTTGTTGTTATTTACAGTTGAATCAGGTGTCACCTCAACAGACAGATGTAATAGAACACCATTATAAAGTGTATGAAAGACTCCAGAAAATCAAAGCAGAAACAGAAGAGGTAAGTGCCAACCGACAGAAACAAAAGCTTGACTGTATAACATTCTGCCCAGCTAGAGGTTGCTGGTACCAATTTGTCTGATATGAACCACACATGCTTGAGAACTTGAACTATGAACTATCAGGAAAAAAAATTAAATTCTGAATGGAGCTTTGGATGACAGGTTGACAATTTTTTTAAGTCACATGGTTTCTACAGACTATATGGTATCTATACATGAAACTTGATTTTTTGAACAAACTGTAAACCTTCAGTCTCTATTGTTAACGCCAACAGATTGAAAAGACAACAGAGGCTACGTCTGATGCACTTAGTGAAATGTACAGGCAGTGGGACAATGAAATGATGAGACTGGCCAATGGTGAAATAGATTCTGTCAATGGAACAGCAAGCTGTCAATCGATCAAAAACAGCAGTGAAGACTTAGAAATGTATTATATTGCGGTATGGAAGTTCACACATGTAAATCTATTTGTTTGTTGTGTGTGTCAATTTGCTTAGATGTTATTTATTGTGTTTTAACATTTTTGCCTTCAGAAAATGAGAGAACTCATTCTTACAAGTAGCTTGAAAGTCAGAATGGAAGCTGAGAATGACAAGCTGACGAAAACACTAGGTTAGTAGCACTATTGACCTTGACGTACCAGTTCTCTTTTTTGGTTGCCATGCTTTTGTCTCAAACTTTAAGGTCAGTACATGCTAGGGGACATGCTGTGGGAATGTAAAGGTGCACTCATGACAATATTCTCTTCCCTTTCATTCTTTACATTGTATTGATTTTGACGCTGATTAATCTTGAAGGGTGAATAGTTGTAATTTTAACCATTGTGACTTTCCAAATGTGTAAAACAATTTTTGGAGACAAGCTGGATCAGGTTTCACAGATTCTCCCTAATTGCCTAGTTATTAGTACTTTTTAAGAACATGGAACTTATCTTATATATTATCTGTTTTGTTCTGTTATGAATGTAAAATTGTTGTGTTAGATTGGAGGGCAATAAAAGATTGTTTATTATTATTATTATTATTATTATTATTATTATTATTATTATAATTATTATAATAATTATTATAATTATTATTATTATAATTATTATAATTATTGTTTTATTATTTATTTATTTATCTATTTTTAAAATATTAAAACTTTATTTATTTCACAAAATCGGTAAAAATACACACACTGAAAAAAAAAACCGAAATAAAAAGCTCTAAAACAAGTAGTATGCTTATAGAAATGCAAATACAAATACCAATACTAATACTAATTCTAATTCTTATTTATTATGGTCATTATTGTCAATACAGTAATAACCCGCGTATAAGAACCTGAATTTTTCAATTTAGCCTAAATAGGTTCTTATATAAATGGTACTTAAAGGAACTTTAGCCTAAAC
>JAHPZR010042456.1:0-17852 GCA_019787425.1 Platygyra sinensis | reverse complement strand
CTCAGAAAGCCAAAACGGTTTCGCAATTGCAATTTTTTGGGGGGAGTTAGACCACCCCCCCCCCCCCTGCTTTTTTTGCTAAAATTTCTTTAAATACTACACAAAACCAGGGTAAAAGTAAGGGGCTCTTAAACCTGAGCAATTTATCCAATTCCATTGTGGCTGCATTTGAGTGTAAATATATCCTTCGTGGATTATATATGGGAGTTTCATGTAATTTGATTGATTACCTGCCAATCAATGTAAGTTAATAGCTACCCATGTAAAATGGCAGAGCAAACTTGGGTGATTAGGAGGTCAAATATCTCCAGTGGCCAAGTCCCTCCCAAACAGATTGTTATATCACGGTTCAGTTCCACCTTTGGCCTATACGATTCATGAAAAAAATTTCTGGGATCTACTATTTTTTGTTCGCAGGTTGAGCTCAAACCCCGCACATCTTGCACGAAATTTTAGTTTAATGACTAGCATCGTAAACGTTCCTGTATGCACCGCACCTGCAGATAGGCTGTAAGCTCAAGATGGAATCTTAAATATTGAAAAGGTTACAGAAAGACAATAAATTTTGAAGTTCAAGTGACGTTCTTATTGGTATCGAAAGACTAAAAAGAAAGACAAACAGGTGCAGTTTCAGACCACTGAACGCCGAATGTTGTTAGTGGGAGCCTTCAAATGCATCTAAAAGTTTTTAGATAACAAAATTTCACTTGTTATACCTTCTCGTCTTCCTGATTCACTCTTCTTAAACTTGAAATGCTTTCTTGATAACATTATCGCTTCGCGATCGTAGAACTCTCCATGACATTGAAATTCGTACGCCATATTGAAACTATCGGTGCTTAGTAGTCAAGCTTTGAAATGTAGAGAGGAATGTGGGTATCACAACACGTGTGATTCTTGTTACCATTGGAAGAGATATCAATTGAGGTATTGTGCACTCATTTATCTATTCTCAGTTTTCATGTGACGTCATCATATTCCAAAATTAAAAATTACCCTTTCTTCTGAGGTTTCAGTTCCATCAGATGAAAGACCCTATAGGACCTTGAAGTTTCACTTCCTTTAGTAACAGAGCACGTTTGAATTTCCAAGCTCTTGCGTTGCGTGACATGAAAGTGGCGGCCCAAGAAGGCTGTCGCGTAAGTCAAAAGATGAGTTATCGCTTTAGTTTTTGCTAACTAAAGAGTGCTTGCTCTAGAGGAAGCATTTATCTCAATGTATAGGATCTCTAGAGCAATAATGTTTCGTTTCAATAGCAAAACTCAGTGACAGATGTTTCTGTTACTTTACGGCCGCCATATTTGTGCCCCTCAGAAGGGCACAAACATGGCGTCACCATACAAAGCTCTATAAATTTGGGTGACACACTTCTGCAAATAACGCGCGAATGAAAAACAGCAAAGACCTGATTTTTGGCCATGTTGTTAACATATCAATTATCTATCGTATCCTAAATTCTTGACTTTATTTATTGAACTGTTGCGATTTTTTTTTTATCACATGACTGGTGAAAACCGAGAATTAGTTCTTTATGGTAACAAAAGAGTATTTTATACATAGAGACAGTTGCGAGAGATTTTTGAAGCGATTTTTCAAAGGATTTTTGAAATTCATGCTTTTTTTCACACGGCTCAATGTCTGCAGAAGAGATGAGTAGATACCCGCTTTTGCGCAATTAGAGACAATAGGGCCGATTATATGAGAAAATAAGGCGCGGATTACACAAGCTGCCTCTTACAAAAGCATAAGTGACGCGAACTTACCGTATAAATGGTACAATTTAACCAGTTCATGTCTTACACAAGCCGCGGCTTGTGTAACTAACCCCTCGTACAAATGGCTCGTTTGCAGCTTTATACATATATAAGACGCGAAATCAAGGCAATTTCTCTCAAATAAACGTGACAATAGATTTTCGTTCAAACTTTGTCCACTGAATATTTATCATAAGAGAACTTCAATTTTGAATAAAAAAGGGGGTGTTCATGCTCATTTTTCAATTTCAATTTCAATTTATTTATTATCACTATATATTTAAAAAGTACAGTCAGTCTCCTCCCACAAATAGCAAAGGCTAATCGCGGTGGGCGGAGCAACACACAGTCCGTGGTTAAAATGTTAATTATTACGTTATAACAATATTACCTTAAATACGATATTAAATGAAAGGAATAAAAGAAAAGAAAAACAAGATGACACGAAAAAGAAAACAGGAGGATATGAACTTTAAGAAGGTCTAACAACAACTATTCCAAAATTTGCAATTTTATACAGAAGAATAGCCGTTTCAACATAATCATCCTCAGCCTCCATTATTAAGAATGGCAAATCATGCACATGCTTTTTAAAGGCACTTTTAGGAAGTTGCCGAAATTTGTCCTGGTAGGAATTCCAGAGTTTAGCTCCAAATCTGGCAAAAGACCTTTGATTTAAGCTCAGACTCGAAGATTTAATATAAAAGTTGCCTGAAGAGGAGCTCCTGGTCGAGTGCGTATGTATTTTATTAACTTAACATTAAATCTTTATGAGCGAAACTCATGAGAACACGCATTAAACCCGTGTCGGGTACAAATAAATACTTAAAGTTTGATTTAGACGGAAAGCTGAATCCTAATTAAAATTTGAACCATGTTTCTTGATATGGTTACCAAACAGCAAAATAGAAATATCAGAGTGTATCTGCCATTTTCCTTATTTATTCAATTTTTAGCAATAGAAATCAGATTAGTCTCTTCTCACGCAAAGCTTATGATAAGTTTATTACAATGACTCGAAAAAAGTGGGGGGCTCATGCTCGTTGGTGAACTACAGCCATTTTTCAACTGACAGAGCTCATTACCAAAGCAAATCCCCCATGTTTCCAATATGCGCGATGCAAATGGTGGGAATCCATAAGCTACACAAACGCAAAGGTTATCCCGTTCTTGAGCTCACGCAATTCCGCGATTTCTATGCAAACCAACTCAAAAATGAGGAATTAATCACCAACAAGCCGTGAACCATTTATACGAGCTCAAATAAATATAAGCCACGCTCGTATAAATGGCCCAGTTCGCTTGTTATGTAAGCCACGGCTTAGAGTATTCCAGCACCTCTTTCAGATCTGCATTTTCAATGGTTCTGGTAACCTGTAACTTCTATTGTTTCAAGAGATAGGGGTATTGATCGGATTATTTATGTATTGTTTCGTGAGCCAATAACAAATGGTGTTTGGACAGCTACAGGCCTGCTAACGGCTTGTGCAATCCGCGGCTTATTTTTCTCGTATGAATGTCCGTAATGAGGACAGTGGTGGGGGGAGGAGGGGCAGGGAGTCTGAATATCCCACTTATGGTATCCTATGTTCCTAATCTTCGCCTCTTGCATTCAAACATACTATGTTGTGTTTCTCAATTTCGCTCACTCACCGTCCGTTTCCGTGCTACGCACCGCCTCCGGCCCTTTCCTCTGCCACCTCCCGTGCCCCTGCCCTCTGCCCCCTCTGGCACTTTGAAGCTGGTACTTTTGACTACTCTGCCCTTAGGCACTCGCAGGACTTTCCTGTACAGTGTAGCATTTGCACTCTGCTTCAGTTGTTATTCACTGGCTGTAGCTTACTTTATATTGGGTAGCTGTAGAGATTCACAATAACGCAAACAAAATGACTAACTATATGGGCACAGGTACAGCAAAAGAGACTCCTATAATATAGTCTCGTCGTTGAGATTCATCGTACAAATTTTCTTCCTAATATCATGATTGTCAAGTGTGAAAATATATTTGCAATATTTGTTTTAAGATTTCTACGATCTCCAAGCCCTTGTTTGCAAGACGTTGTTGCAAACCATCTTGCAATGGCTATGTTGTTTGTACTTTCATGGTTATCGTAGCAGCATTATTTAGTCAAATTTTAATTGTTGGAGTCCAGTGCGCACAACTCCGAGGTACTCTCCTTGTCTCGCAGGAATGGCAGGAATGGCAGTCGAACCACCCCCCCCCCCCCTGCTTTTTTTGCTAAAATTTCTTTAAATACTACACAAAACCAGGGTAAAAGTAAGGGGCTCTTAAACCTGAGCAATTTATCCAATTCCATTGTGGCTGCATTTGAGTGTAAATATATCCTTCGTGGATTATATATGGGAGTTTCATGTAATTTGATTGATTACCTGCCAATCAATGTAAGTTAATAGCTACCCATGTAAAATGGCAGAGCAAACTTGGGTGATTAGGAGGTCAAATATCTCCAGTGGCCAAGTCCCTCCCAAACAGATTGTTATATCACGGTTCAGTTCCACCTTTGGCCTATACGATTCATGAAAAAAATTTCTGGGATCTACTATTTTTTGTTCGCAGGTTGAGCTCAAACCCCGCACATCTTGCACGAAATTTTAGTTTAATGACTAGCATCGTAAACGTTCCTGTATGCACCGCACCTGCAGATAGGCTGTAAGCTCAAGATGGAATCTTAAATATTGAAAAGGTTACAGAAAGACAATAAATTTTGAAGTTCAAGTGACGTTCTTATTGGTATCGAAAGACTAAAAAGAAAGACAAACAGGTGCAGTTTCAGACCACTGAACGCCGAATGTTGTTAGTGGGAGCCTTCAAATGCATCTAAAAGTTTTTAGATAACAAAATTTCACTTGTTATACCTTCTCGTCTTCCTGATTCACTCTTCTTAAACTTGAAATGCTTTCTTGATAACATTATCGCTTCGCGATCGTAGAACTCTCCATGACATTGAAATTCGTACGCCATATTGAAACTATCGGTGCTTAGTAGTCAAGCTTTGAAATGTAGAGAGGAATGTGGGTATCACAACACGTGTGATTCTTGTTACCATTGGAAGAGATATCAATTGAGGTATTGTGCACTCATTTATCTATTCTCAGTTTTCATGTGACGTCATCATATTCCAAAATTAAAAATTACCCTTTCTTCTGAGGTTTCAGTTCCATCAGATGAAAGACCCTATAGGACCTTGAAGTTTCACTTCCTTTAGTAACAGAGCACGTTTGAATTTCCAAGCTCTTGCGTTGCGTGACATGAAAGTGGCGGCCCAAGAAGGCTGTCGCGTAAGTCAAAAGATGAGTTATCGCTTTAGTTTTTGCTAACTAAAGAGTGCTTGCTCTAGAGGAAGCATTTATCTCAATGTATAGGATCTCTAGAGCAATAATGTTTCGTTTCAATAGCAAAACTCAGTGACAGATGTTTCTGTTACTTTACGGCCGCCATATTTGTGCCCCTCAGAAGGGCACAAACATGGCGTCACCATACAAAGCTCTATAAATTTGGGTGACACACTTCTGCAAATAACGCGCGAATGAAAAACAGCAAAGACCTGATTTTTGGCCATGTTGTTAACATATCAATTATCTATCGTATCCTAAATTCTTGACTTTATTTATTGAACTGTTGCGATTTTTTTTTTATCACATGACTGGTGAAAACCGAGAATTAGTTCTTTATGGTAACAAAAGAGTATTTTATACATAGAGACAGTTGCGAGAGATTTTTGAAGCGATTTTTCAAAGGATTTTTGAAATTCATGCTTTTTTTCACACGGCTCAATGTCTGCAGAAGAGATGAGTAGATACCCGCTTTTGCGCAATTAGAGACAATAGGGCCGATTATATGAGAAAATAAGGCGCGGATTACACAAGCTGCCTCTTACAAAAGCATAAGTGACGCGAACTTACCGTATAAATGGTACAATTTAACCAGTTCATGTCTTACACAAGCCGCGGCTTGTGTAACTAACCCCTCGTACAAATGGCTCGTTTGCAGCTTTATACATATATAAGACGCGAAATCAAGGCAATTTCTCTCAAATAAACGTGACAATAGATTTTCGTTCAAACTTTGTCCACTGAATATTTATCATAAGAGAACTTCAATTTTGAATAAAAAAGGGGGTGTTCATGCTCATTTTTCAATTTCAATTTCAATTTATTTATTATCACTATATATTTAAAAAGTACAGTCAGTCTCCTCCCACAAATAGCAAAGGCTAATCGCGGTGGGCGGAGCAACACACAGTCCGTGGTTAAAATGTTAATTATTACGTTATAACAATATTACCTTAAATACGATATTAAATGAAAGGAATAAAAGAAAAGAAAAACAAGATGACACGAAAAAGAAAACAGGAGGATATGAACTTTAAGAAGGTCTAACAACAACTATTCCAAAATTTGCAATTTTATACAGAAGAATAGCCGTTTCAACATAATCATCCTCAGCCTCCATTATTAAGAATGGCAAATCATGCACATGCTTTTTAAAGGCACTTTTAGGAAGTTGCCGAAATTTGTCCTGGTAGGAATTCCAGAGTTTAGCTCCAAATCTGGCAAAAGACCTTTGATTTAAGCTCAGACTCGAAGATTTAATATAAAAGTTGCCTGAAGAGGAGCTCCTGGTCGAGTGCGTATGTATTTTATTAACTTAACATTAAATCTTTATGAGCGAAACTCATGAGAACACGCATTAAACCCGTGTCGGGTACAAATAAATACTTAAAGTTTGATTTAGACGGAAAGCTGAATCCTAATTAAAATTTGAACCATGTTTCTTGATATGGTTACCAAACAGCAAAATAGAAATATCAGAGTGTATCTGCCATTTTCCTTATTTATTCAATTTTTAGCAATAGAAATCAGATTAGTCTCTTCTCACGCAAAGCTTATGATAAGTTTATTACAATGACTCGAAAAAAGTGGGGGGCTCATGCTCGTTGGTGAACTACAGCCATTTTTCAACTGACAGAGCTCATTACCAAAGCAAATCCCCCATGTTTCCAATATGCGCGATGCAAATGGTGGGAATCCATAAGCTACACAAACGCAAAGGTTATCCCGTTCTTGAGCTCACGCAATTCCGCGATTTCTATGCAAACCAACTCAAAAATGAGGAATTAATCACCAACAAGCCGTGAACCATTTATACGAGCTCAAATAAATATAAGCCACGCTCGTATAAATGGCCCAGTTCGCTTGTTATGTAAGCCACGGCTTAGAGTATTCCAGCACCTCTTTCAGATCTGCATTTTCAATGGTTCTGGTAACCTGTAACTTCTATTGTTTCAAGAGATAGGGGTATTGATCGGATTATTTATGTATTGTTTCGTGAGCCAATAACAAATGGTGTTTGGACAGCTACAGGCCTGCTAACGGCTTGTGCAATCCGCGGCTTATTTTTCTCGTATGAATGTCCGTAATGAGGACAGTGGTGGGGGGAGGAGGGGCAGGGAGTCTGAATATCCCACTTATGGTATCCTATGTTCCTAATCTTCGCCTCTTGCATTCAAACATACTATGTTGTGTTTCTCAATTTCGCTCACTCACCGTCCGTTTCCGTGCTACGCACCGCCTCCGGCCCTTTCCTCTGCCACCTCCCGTGCCCCTGCCCTCTGCCCCCTCTGGCACTTTGAAGCTGGTACTTTTGACTACTCTGCCCTTAGGCACTCGCAGGACTTTCCTGTACAGTGTAGCATTTGCACTCTGCTTCAGTTGTTATTCACTGGCTGTAGCTTACTTTATATTGGGTAGCTGTAGAGATTCACAATAACGCAAACAAAATGACTAACTATATGGGCACAGGTACAGCAAAAGAGACTCCTATAATATAGTCTCGTCGTTGAGATTCATCGTACAAATTTTCTTCCTAATATCATGATTGTCAAGTGTGAAAATATATTTGCAATATTTGTTTTAAGATTTCTACGATCTCCAAGCCCTTGTTTGCAAGACGTTGTTGCAAACCATCTTGCAATGGCTATGTTGTTTGTACTTTCATGGTTATCGTAGCAGCATTATTTAGTCAAATTTTAATTGTTGGAGTCCAGTGCGCACAACTCCGAGGTACTCTCCTTGTCTCGCAGGAATGGCAGGAATGGCAGTCGACTCCCCAGGTTGAGCACAAGCTACCTACAATCATGGACAAAAGTCTTGGGACAAATTTACATTTGTGGCGCTTTTTCACACGCGCCAAACAAACAGTCAGGCGCGAATTCATCTACACTTGTTCAGCCCCTCCCCTCCCCCTCCCCCCTACAATGTTGGACAAGTGTACACGCTCTATTTCTCTAGATTTTTCAACATTGTATGGGGGCGGGGGGGGGGGGAAGCAACGCATTTTGAAACGGAAAACAGTGCTTTTTTTAAAACTCCGTTTTAAAAACACAGAAAATTAATGCAATTACACAAGTGTCCCAAGGAATTTTGTCCACGATTGTCTGATTTTTACGTCTCATGGAAAAATGCACAATTACGATGTTTTTTGGCCCTAAATGCATTTAGGACCCGAGAGTGTGAATATCTGAGTTAAGAAAGGCATTTCTTAGAGCTTTTACCCGGCTTTTCCGTATTTTTTTAATGGTTTTGGACCCGCCGGGAAAGGTGTTGATCTCACATAATATAGAAACTTTTGTATGTGATGGCAGTGATAATGGAGTCGCTTGATTTGGATACGTAACGAACTGTTAACATTAATGTACAGTTCTTCAGATACTTCAATATTTAAACGACAAATCTGGTATTTAAGCCAATCTTAGTGATCACCTTAACAGTTATTACAGCTTGTTTCAGTGAGTACAAATATAGTGAGGCGCTTTACTCTTCGGGTAGTGACGTCAGCGTTCACTGGTCATCGCGCAGTACTCAGCGGCGAAGAAAGACAGTGTTAATTCAATTTCCTCAAAGTATCGACTAAGAATGCCAGCCAAAATATATTTTCAACACGACAGTTATGGTCCTTTTTGGAAATAAGTTCACAAAAGTCATGTCACAGCACGCTGGCAGTGAATGCAACGGTTCTCACTAAATCCAGTGTAGAAGAGTTAACTTTAAAACAATTCTTAACAATGAAAAATGAGAACCGTGTTTGCAGAGCTCAAAATTAAGTTTTTCCCAGCAATAAAGGTGTGGAAGATCGATTTCCAAATACAGTTGACTTCAACACGTCTTAAATGTGAGCTTTTGGAAATAGTTAGGCAGATTTTAAGGTTTTAAAGTGAGTACCGTGGCTGAGAACCGTTGAGTTATGCAAATAAAAAGGGACCAACTCATTGCGCATGACATCAAAAAATGTCACACAATGTCATTTCGTAAACAAATAAAGGGAAATGACTCCCAATGGCTGGAAACAACTTTCAAATGCTTGGTTCGGTACCTTTTGGGTGAAAGTAGTGTTTGCGATGCACGCTCACTGCCTGCATGCATCACATATTCATGCTACAGTTGACTTCGAGATTTGACATTTCCGCGCGATTTCCAGGGTGAAGACCTTCTGTTTTTCTTAAAAACCAAGGCTTTTGCTCGCTGTTCGACAGAAATTCTTGTCTTTACACCATGATCTATAATGCCCGTTGCTGCTTTTAGCGTTAACCATGTTTGTCCCTTCAAATACCGCACGCGCCATTCTGAGATAGAACACTGAAAATTCCGATTTACACCTCGCGTGGAGAAAAATTAAAAAAGAAAACAAAATGCGTTAATAAACCACGAAATAGCTCAGAAACAGTCATTGTATAACGATCTATTCACAGAGTCTAGAAAAAACACATTTAGAATGTAGAAAACCACTGAAAAATGACATTTTATTTCTTAACTTAAATTCAGACAATCATGGACAAAAGTCTTGGGACAAATTTACATTTGTGGCGCTTTTTCACACGCGCCAAACAAACGTCAGGCGCGAATTCATCTACACTTGTTCAGCCCCTCCCCCTCCCCCCCCCCCTACAATGTTGGACAAGTGTACACGCTCTATTTCTCTAGATTTTCAACATTGTATGGGGGGCGGGGGGGGAGGGGAAGCAACGCATTTTGAAACGGAAAACAGTGCTTTTTTTAAAACTCCGTTTTAAAAACACAGAAAATTAATGCAATTACACAACTGTCCCAAGGAATTATGTCCACGATTGTAGCCTAAACAACTTTCTTAGGAGAACATCAGACAGAAGCGTCAGTCCTGTACGATCACAGTGCAAGTCCGAAGTGCTGACATGCAGGAGCCCATTACTAGGAGCCTGCAGCTCCTATAATAAGCCAATGCAATGACATTTTTACGGAACAATCCGTTTTTAGATATTTTTTTCCGCGAAATAGGCCAGTCCTAGTCTACATGAGCACACTTCAGTAAGAATAAAACATTGCGGCGTCACGTGAACATGTCAACATTATGGTCACTGAAGTTCCTGAGGGGATCTGAATTCGAGATAATTCAAACTAAAAATCGATCGGTCTGTGAAAACGCCTCAGAGGAATATGGGGTATTTGCAGGCCCGTAGTGATGGGCTCCTGGTGCTGACTATCTCTGCTCCACCCAGCGATACCACAGAAGATAGGCTGAACAGGTATTTGACATCGCCATAGCCCCGGGCAACTCTCCCATTTGCTTGCCCCGAGGATGCATCAAAGTGTACCAGTTATTTGCTGCTTTGCAGAGGCATCTTGATTTGGGGAAGCACCTCATAAGACTTGAACGCGAGACTCTACATGACCAGGTCAAGACAAATGGGTAGAAACTAGCTAGCCATTCCTTGACTGGTGGATATATTTAATCTGCACCTTTGACCTCGGTTGCAGCCACTTCCGACCAAAACGTGCCTTCTACAGAGGGAGGATGGGCCCTCAAAAAGGTCAGAAATTCCGTAAACCTCTCCGAAACTGAGAAACTATTTATGGGAGGTGTTCCTGCTGGGAGAAGGGACGGGGACCACAAGGCTAACCCGAGAGATGTAGCAATGCGTATGAAAGGGATGCGGGACAGTCGCGAGAAGAAGGGATTCCAGAAAAAAGAGTGACAGTGCAACCCAAGAATTGATAAATTCAGAAAAAAGTTATATTCATAACAGTTCATTATTACTACAAATATAGCCTACTGAAATAGCGGGAAGTCTGAAAAGTGGTCATCCACCAGTGGTCAAATCTAGAGCGCTTACCATTTGAATAGAACTTTCGGTAATTCCGGGAATAATTCAAATGGAACCGTTCATCCCGGTAGAATGTTTTCGGAGAAAAAGATAATACCTTTTGAGGTATTCCCTTCTTGCTTTTACCGGAATTCCTGGAAATTTCTGCAGCATTTGTCCACACTTACCAGTGCCAGGCCCCTCAAGGTAATACTTGCAAGAAAGAACCAGCTAAAGATCTGCAAGATGGCGGCAGATTTTCAAAACGTATATCGATGCAATGTGTATCTTTTCTCATAAGTAGTGTTCGCGGACATTTTAAAACACACTTACAACCCTTCAGGTGAACTAGACGCTCTAAGAGCGTTAACTCGGGCTTCGTACCGCCGTACCAAATCGTACTTTACGAGTAGCAGGACGCTTATTGAACACGCTAAACACAAATAAAAGAATCAGGATATTTTCCGCTGACATATTTTCTATTCAAGTTGCTTCGTTGAGTATCCTCCTAATCCAATCGCAAGTTGTAAGTTTAAACCATTTTGGTTCAAGAATCAAGCACAGCTGTGTAGGCATTTATGGAGAACTTGTTTGCAAAGAATTTTCCAGGTCTTTTTCAACTAATGGCGATTACTATGCTAGCAGAAATTGTAGGAAGTTCGTTTACTTCTCGTGGGCGATCCGAGTGAATCATGCAGCTGAATATCTTTGCCGTGTTGCGATCTTAAACCCTTTTCAAGAGTCATATCTCCCTGGAGAGGGAATAATCTCTTTCGAGGGAGCTGAAACGAATCATGATAAAGTGGTTTCGCCAAAACAACAGTCCATTGCGGTGTCAATTTGCATTGCACATACCGGTATTTGCATAAACTTTCAAGCTGTGTTTTTTGCGGATAACTTCCGAGAATATGCGATCCTTAACGCAGTTCATGAAGAAATATTCAAGCTACATATTTTTTATTGAGTCAACGTAGGAGTATTTTTTAAAAGGGACTCGTTCATAAGGGAAGATGAGGTATTCTGTTTGTTTGGTTTCGTACTCAACTAGTTCGTGTCACGCAACAGGATTTCTATAAGAATTGGCAATTGCCAAGACTGCTAAGTATGTTTGAACTACTAGTGAAATAAATTTCGCTTAACTATCGCCAATGCAGATTTTTTTTAGAACTTCATTTCCAAGAACCTCTATAATCCCGCACAATTTCCCACACAATTGAAGTTTTAATTTTCCCATACAATTTGTCTCCAAAATCACACAATGCAATTTTTTCTACGCCCCACTAGAAAGCCAACTAACTTGGAGGTAAGTGGACGCTTCCATTCGACCAAAAATTCCGGTTGACTTTCCGCAATTTTCATATGTCGAATGGAACGGTATTTTCCACTACGCCGGACCGATCTCGTTCCATTCCCGCTTGAGCACATTTTACTCGACAAAATGCTGAAGGATCATGGAAAAGTGGCTGTTTTAAGGACGTTCGCGCCCATTGCTACTGCGCATCTCTAGTGCGCACGCTATTCATTGGTCACGAGCATGCCACGTCATTTTCAAGCGCGCGCACCGAGTCGAAAACTCAACAAAATATAGAGCTGATGACCTTTACGTTAACTTTGTGTGCGAATATTTTTGTTGGATGCTCGGTGACCCCCAATTATTTTTCGGCAGATCACTTCCTTTTCTGATTCTTTCCATTATACTAAAAAACAAAAAAATCTGTACGTGGGAAGTTTTAATTATTTCTCATATACTATTCAAATAGGGTCGAATTGGTACGTGGATACAGGTGTGCGTAACTTAAAAGTTGTATTTTTTAAGGCTAATTCTAGCTGATTTAATGACATGTGTAGCAAAGATCTATCAAATAGGCCTATATATGCTGTGTTAAACACACATAACTAAGATATGATTCTTCAAATTAACTTTATGCCGATAGTAATGAATCTGGGCAAAATCGCCTCGAATGACTGGAATCCTAGAAATGCTATGGTCTGCGATACGCCTTATCTTCAAAACGAGTTCGGTGACCCCCGATTTTTTTTACGTTTTTAATCTAAACTTATCATTTTCTTCCTGCAGACAAAGTTTGGGAAAGTTGGGAAGTTTTTGGGCGCGAACGTCCTTAAGCGCCGTAAGTTGCTTCATGGAAAAAATCTAACACATTCAAAATTCTTCCTTAATATTAACGTGACCGACTCAAACACCATTTTCGCGTGATGAGAGCAACTTGCGAACTTTTCCCGTGGGAAAGTATGCCCGGGAAGTATGCAAACAGAGCGAAGTAAACCTCAGGAAATTCGGAACGACCAGTCCACAATTTTCCAGAAATCAAATCCTAACGTGGAGAATAGGCAATCAAGAACACGCTCGAACTGTGACAGATTATTTTGCATCCAGTGTAGTGTCCGCTCGAAAGACTCGCTGCCATATTGTAGCTTTCCACGGCCATAAGATTCCTACCGGGTAGATATGCCAAATGGAACAGGAAATTTCCGGAATTTCCAAATTTCCAGAAAAAAAGACAACCTCGAGAGGTAAACCGAAATTTTCGAAACGAATTTCTGAAAACTTTCTGTTCCATTCGATTTTGAACCGGGATTTACGTAAATTTTGGTCGAATGGAACGCGCCAAGTAACCGAAATTCTTATCTTTAAAAATTTGGAGATCAACAGATTTTGTACGAAGCTACGAGTACAAAAACGTTTTGTTTTACTGAAATATTAAATAACAGCAGAAGCCACATGCGATCGGCTCAGTTGTTATCCCACGAGAACATTTCGAGCATGAGCTTACCTGGCTTGCTTTGAAGAATATAATTCGAGGAGCGAACCTTTGAGAAAAAGATCGACTTCTTTTGTATGCGAGATTAACGTATATGGCGCGATACTTGCCAAAGCTTTCAAAACACGAATTCTGTCACAAGCGAGCTGCAAGAGAGCAATGTCACCTTTTTTCGTCCCCAGTTTCCGCGGTCTACGCATGGAACGCCAGGGACCATGACCCCCCTTTTGCGACAAAACGGTTGCATTTTCTGACTTGGGCTTTCCTACGGAAGCCCGAGTAAACTGAAGAATTAAGTTTTGTGGTCGGTATTGTGTTTTTCTTTTACTTGCATGATTCAGGCTTTCAGCTTGCTTCTAAGTTATATCGAGGGAAAACACAGTAGATGCTGATGAGATGAAATCGTTTTCTTCTTCAAAAGTAAAATAATTTTGCAAGTCGTCCGATGAAACGTCCAGTACTTTAAGAAGTTCAGCCACCATAGTTCTTGTTGATATTAAAATTAATTTTTTTAATTTTTTTTTTTACCTTGACTGTATTGCCTCTGAAAATCCTCTTTGGAGAATAAAGTATGTATCTATGTATTAACCCAGACCTCGGCTTTCTGGCATCGGAATCTTCCGATCAAACGAGATACGGCTCCATCTATTCATATGGTAAGTTTTCCCAGGCTTGAGTAACTAGGTCCAAACAGGAATGGTCGAATGGAATTGAATTTTCTGGTTACTCCGATTATCCGGAATTTTAGGCCAGCTCCGCTGGATACACCCAAAATTTCGAAAGGAAATTCCGGAAAATGACTGTTCCATTCACTCCCGCTCCCCCACCTGGAATTTCCGGAAAGCGCCCTTGTTGATGACCAGACTCCTCTCCACATTTTAAAGCTTGGCTACTAAGCACCGATAGTTTCAATATGGCGTACGAATTTCAATGTCATGGAGAGTTCTACGATCGCGAAGCGATAATGTTATCAAGAAAGCATCTCAAGTTTAAGAAGAGTGAATTAGGAAGACGAGAAGGTATTACAAGTGAAATTTTGTTATCTAAAAGCTTTTAAATGCATTTGAAGATTCTCAACAACGTCGTTCGGCGTTCAGTGGTCTGAAGCCGTACCTGTTTGTCTTTCTTTTTAGCCTTTTTAAACCAATAAGAACGTCACTTGAACTTCATAATTTATTGTCTTTCTGTAACCTTTTCAATATTTAAGATTCCATCTTGAGCTTACGGCTTATCTGCGGGTGCGGTGTATACAGGAACGTTTACGATGTTAGTCATTAAACTAAAATTTCGTGCAAGATGCGCAGGGTTTGAGCTCGACCTGCGAACAAAAAATAGTAGATCCCAGAAATTTTTTTCATGAATCGTATAGGCCAAAGGTGGAACTGAACCGTGATATAACAATCTGTTTGGGAGGGACTTGGCCACTGGAGATAATTGACCTCAAAATCACCCAAGTTTGCTCTGCCATTTTACATGGGTAGCTATTAACTTACATTGATTGGCAGGTAATCGATCAAATTATATGAAACTCCCATATATAATTCACGAAGGATATATTTACACTCAAATGCAGCCACAATGGAATTGGATAAATTGCTCAGGTTTAAGAGCCCCTTACTTTTACCCTGGTTTTGTGTAGTATTTAAAGAAATTTTAGAAAAAAAAAGCAGGGGGGTGGTCTAACTCCCCCCAAAAAATTGCAATTGCGAAACCGTTTTGGCTTTTTGAGTTATTGGATATGCCCTTCAGTCTGGCCAAGTTTCACTGAAATCGGTGAGATGGCATGTATCACCTCTGCCTGGTCCTCTGGTGGACATGCTCTTAATCGCGTCCCCCAATTATGAAGAATATACACTTCTGTTTCTGTGAATGAACATCACGTAGAACGAAAAAGTCTTGAAGGCACACAGAGAAAATGTCTTCACGTGGTGCAGTTCACTGTACCACGCGATAGGTTTAAAACAAACTCTCGGCATCAAAAACGTTAGTCTGAAGGCGGCAAAAAAAATCGTGGGTGTTGCGGTCTACGGGGAAGAGTAGTAAGAAAATTTCGGCTTGTCTCTCCAACAATGCCTTTTCTTTTCTAAATTTCAATATAAGAAGTATTCAAGCAAACATAGGTAACCTTATCAACATGCTGTCTGAATTGTATTTTCCCTTGTCGATAACAGGTCTCACTGAAACCAAACTGAAGATTGATCAAGAAGAAATATTTTACATAAATATTCCAAGCTATAACTTTTTATCTCGACCTAGCCTATCTAATGCTGCTGGAGTGGGAGTTTTTGTTTTGTGAAATATATATGAAATAATTCATATTTGTACTGCGGTTGTAGATGAAGTGAAGAGAGATCATTGCAGTAAATTTTCCAATTTAAGCAATTGGAAAGAAGTTTTTGTTTTGTCGTCAAGATCTCTCTTCGGTTAAGGAAGGATATGAATCCTTATGAATTGAAATCCGCAATGATGCTGATCATAAGAGCATCTGTGGAATTATATAGAGACATCTCCATGGTAACTTAGACAGTTTCATGATTCAAATAAACACAGTGTTATAATTTGAAAAGATTCATCATGAAAACAAATACTGTGTTGTACTCACGGGGGGATTTCAAATTTAGATCTCCTCAATTTTGAATCACATCTTGGTTCAAACGATTTTTTAAATACCTTGGTTTCATCATATCTCCAGCCCCAAATTTTGCAACCATCCAGGATTACTGATCATTCAGCAGCAATTATTGATGTAATATATCAAACACGAGAGACAGTGTTTCATCGGGATATTTAAACACCGAGATGAGAGTTGAAAATATGACGCCCAGCGGAGTATTCTTGACGAAATTCGAAGTGCTTGGATAGCCGATGAAACACTCTCTCTCGTGTGTGATATATCTTGTCAATCGAAACAAAAACTAAGGAGTAAAATCTTTGCTAATTAAGACCGGGTATCCAAACCTCCTTCACGGTAGTGATTTTCTTTGTTTTAACTTGAGGAGTTATTAATGAGTTTGAGAAAATATTTTCTTTAACCATCTAGAAATTTTACGACTGGTGGTTATTTAACTTATGATCTAATTGACCATTTGCCAAACTTTCTTGTTGTCAGTAAATTCTCTTCTTTGCCTAAGAATATCAAGATTTTCAGAAGAGATTATTCAAATGTTGATGAGCAGACCCTAATTAGTGACATCCAATCAATAGACTGGGATTTATTATTCAGCTGTACTTCTGATCCAAGCTTTATGTTTAATCCTTTTTTACAACAAAATATCACAGTTTATTTATATACGCATTTCAATAAAGCAGTTGTCCAAGAAAGAGTCAAAACTCAAAACCAAGCCATAGACTACTACTGCCATTATAACCTCTATTAAAATAACAAAAAAATTAAGCTTTACAAGAAATTCCTTAAGACCAAATCATCTTATTACCCGACTAAATTCAAGATTTACAGAAACAAATTGAATTTATATTAATCAGCTCATTAAAATTAGTGTTCTTATCAGCCGATATCGTAGTAGCTATAAAGTTGTGTTTGTTTCTCGCTTTCAAAGTTAGTAAGTAAGCAAGCAAGCTAGCAAGCAAGCAAGCAAGCAAACAAGCAAAACCTTTACTTACGTGTCGATGTGTTTAGCCCCAAAAGACTAATTGCGGGCACTAATGAAATACACGTATAAAAAATATTAAATATTTACAAGAAAATGATTAAATTTAAGAAAAGTTATAGAGCGGGCGATTAAACCTGAGACAAGAGACGGAAACGGTGTATGTGTCATTTGCGGGATTCGGAGTTCGAACAGATGTCACCTCCTCGAGAGGACTCCTATTACTCCTGAGGAAATAGAAACTGAAATATCAAACCTAAAGATTGGTAAAGCAGTAGGTCCTTCCAGTACACCAGTCTTAATTGTTAAAACTCTTAAAGGTGCTCTGTCAGAACCCTTACAAATAATGTTTAATGCCCCATTCTTAACTGGCATTGTTCCTCAGGAAAGAAATCAACGGGGCAGCCATGCACTTACCTTATTGGATTAATTATTCTTTGTAAATGTAAATTTAATTCAGAGTGCAAAAAGGTTGTTGTTGTTGTTGTTGTTGTTGTTGTTGTTGCATAAAAAAATTTAAGAAAATGACAATAATGCAAATGTTCATAAATTATGTACTTCTTCTGTCCTGTT
>JAHPZR010042451.1:0-10196 GCA_019787425.1 Platygyra sinensis | reverse complement strand
CGACTAGTTTTCAGTGTACATTGTTTTCATCGCGTCTTCTTAAAAATTACCAAGGAGATAATTTATCTGAGAAGTACCTTTCAATAGTAGCGCCTTCCACCAACAAGAGTTGAGCAATCTGCTCATGTCCTTCGTGACAAGCGAAGTGAAGGGCCGTTTTTCCTTGATTATTCTGTAAATTCATCATTCTAACATTTCTTTTCTTGAGCAGTCTTTCGGCAATCTCTGGCCAACCATACCTTATAGGAGGAAAGAAGTCGATTAAATTTCACACGAAATCAGCATTGATCATGACGCCGAAAGCAGTAAGAAGAAAAATACAGGTCCGCAAAGCGTACCGAGAAACGATGTGAAGGGGCGTATCCAAAGAGTCTGATGGGACTTGTTCAGCTGCCTTGTTTTTATTGATAAAGAGAATGATATGCTGCGAAAAAAATTTGAAAGACTGTTATTTATCGTGGTGTTTAATAAACGAATATCTATGTTAAATTATCTATTAGCTCAATGAAAATAATTGAGACACTATTTTGAGAAGAAAGTTAACAGAAGTGAAATGAAAAAAAAAATCACTGTATCGGTAAATATTGCAACCATTAAAATTATATAAATCTTTCTAAAATGAAAACATCAAATATTGTTCAGTTGATATTGCTGATATGTTGTGGTTCAATATTACCCACAGTAAAGTTTGGAATTTTCCTTTGTTTCACACAATTTTGAATGAAGTAGCGAAATTAATGACGATCAATGAGTAGCCGACCTCATCTCATCGTCAATAATCTATATGCATATATGCATATACATTACCTGTAAGTTAAAAAATTAACACAATATCTATGTTGTTAGTGGTGTTGTTTTCATTGATCTTGCCGTTACACTGCGGACACTGTGTTTGTCTGTTACCAGGCGGTATGAGGTAAGACTCTTCAGAAGAGAAAGGTTTGGAACTCGTTGGACATAACGTATCTGTTCTTACACACCTGCAAATAACCGGCTCTTGCAGCGTAATGTACTGGGGTAAATCCAGTGCCATCTTTGTCAATGATTAAAGCCTTTGATTCAGGGCTCTGAAGGTAAAACAGGAAAAATAACCGGTAATCATTTCGGGGAGCAGATATCTTTTTCGGCCACTAAACTGTTTGTAATATTGTGCCAATTTTGAATTAGCTACATATGTTGGGGTAGAACGGATTTGGGAGAGGGAAAAGAGAAACATAAGGGGGCAAAAATATTAGAAAATGTTCGAAAATCTAAAATCACAACTCGAAAAAAAACCGAAATATTCAGGAAAAAAATCTTATCTAATTTCTAACTGCAGTTTATAAAATTCTAATAACGGAGGCTTTGGACAAACAACTGAATTTTGAATGACGTTTCAATAACTCGTCCATCATTTTCAAATTCGTAGAAACTTAAAGTCAGATTCTTGCGAGTTCTTTATGTACTAAGAATGTGTGTGTGTGTAGTATATGGAGAATTGGCGAACTCACAAGAATCTGACTTTCAGTTTTTACGAATTTGAAAATGACAAACGAGTCATCGAAACGTCACTCAAAATTATTATCACTAATTTTTATTCTAAGCTTATAAAAACAATCGTAATTTTAAATATACTCAACCTTTTTGTACAGTATGTATATAGAGCAGACAAAGTATAACTTTTCAGTGACTTCCTTAGCTTTCTTATTTTAGAAAGTCTTAACTAAACTGGAGGATCTAGGAAAATTGAGACGTCAAGCAATAGTTTTGGCGAGAACGACGGTGGTATTTGCACTTGCAGTGCCAGAAGTGTGCGTTTCCCGCATTGGAGCACTATGTTGACTGAAAGCATTTCATAATTATCCAGGGTGACCCATTTAGTTTCACAGCTGGTATCCAGAGGGGCCGAGACACCAATGAAAATTCTCGATTGTATCATAACAGCCCTGTCTTTCTGCCTTTAAAAACTTGAAGTCCAAAATAAATTGATTCTTTTTTCACAAGATCCCGGAGCCTTGGAAGCCACAACACGTATCGGAGGAATAATCATGTACCTTGATCAAGGCCTCCATGGTGGCTGAATTTCCAATTGCTACGTGCAAAGGCGAGCGCAACTCCACATCTTTGAGTGTGATGTCGGCCCCACGGTCCATTAACAATTGAACAGTTTCTGTTCCACCCACTGAGGCTGCCAGGTATATTGGGGTTCTTCCTTGAATGTCGCGGGGGTCCACTTTGGCGCCCTAAGACAAATCCGAAACAGGTCAACAAAAAAACACGTTGACAAAGACACATTTATAACTATAGATTACGTTGCATTGTTTTAAACCTAGCAGCAACCCCTAAGCTACAACGTTTCTCTCAATTTTTAAATGGAGATTGAAAGTGACATGCCTATTTTCAGCATCTCTGGCGAGATTTTAAAGGCACAAACATTTCGCATGTTTCTCGTTGTCCACTTTGGCGCCCTAAGACAAATCCGAAACAGGTCAACAAAAAAATACGTTGACAAAGACATATTTTGACGTTTGGTTGGTGAAAAGGAAAACAAAGTGAAAGTTGAAATACATTTATGATGATATCATCATCATCATCATCATCATCATCATTAGCGTCATCGTCATCATTTTATTTCACTTTCATTTATAACTATAGATTACGTTGCATTGTTTTTAACCTAGCAGAAACCCCTAAGCTACAACGTTTCTCGCAATTTTGAAATGGAGATTGAAAGTGGCATGCCTATTTTCAGCAGGTCTTCATTCCTCTCTGGCGGGATTTTAAAGGCACTAACATTTCGCATGTTTCTCGTTGTTAAATGGCATTTCCAATACAATTACACTTTAAGATGCATGTCCAAATTTTGCAGTTTTCTTAAGCAGCATATAATCAGGCTGTCATGTCACGATATATTTCAATTCAGTTACCTGATCTAGTAAAAAACTGACGACAATGGAGTGATTGTTAAGAGCTGCACGATGCAAGGGAACCATTCCTTGATCATCCATGATCTCTGCTTTGCAGATGTCACGGTCCTCACCCGTAAACAACTGAACAATCTCTAATGAACCTTGTGCACATGCCATATGGAAAGCTGTACTGCTATCAGATTCCTGGAGGAAGAGAATTTAACAGACAAGTTTTATTACTTTCAGCTGTTACAGATTCCATTTTGTTTCAATGGCGGTCTTGAAGGTGCATCCTCGAAGAAATGGCCCTGCTGCTAGTGTCGAGGTTGATTAGCGTGGCCGAGTGGTCACCATGTTGGACTCGCAATCGAGCGCTCCCGGGTTCGAGTCCCGCTCTGACCACTACCTGGATTTGCTTCTCAGAAGCCCCGAGTTCAAATCCTCGGCCACGCTTTTAAATAGCCAATTTGCTTTTCTCCGGCCAGTTGGGATTATATTTTATAAGTGTGTTTGCTCCATTTACTCTCGAACATGGCCTTTTCACGCAATGCTCACGTGTACATGGTCATTACAATAATTCAGCATCTCTCGCGCAATCTATTCCATCAAACGGGGTGACATCACCAAAGATTGTTTCCAGTTCTTTGATCTTTTTGTAATACTGAGGAGTCCAACTTAACGTTCACTTTACCTTCGTTTGCCTCGCTTTTGATCCCAACTTCAAACAAAGCCCGACAATCTGGAGAAAGAAGTATGAACCCAATATTAATTTACAGTTGAACTTCAATTGCATTAGGATCAACGGCAATGATAGACTTGAAACACCAGAGGATTGGGTAAGGTACGAAACTTTCAATTAAATTTTATATAGCCTGTACCTACATCTAGAACTTCATGGTAGCACACATATCCATATATGGATAGGACATAACCATGTATGGATATATATGGATAAGACAATATGGGAGTGTGCTCAATATGTGTGCTACCATGAAGTTCTTGCCTACATCTGATATCCTCCCTCGACTAGCTCATTCAAAACCTAACATGTAAATCATAAATCAAAACCCCATCGTGTAACTAAAACATCAGAAACCTAACACACAACTCAACAATCAAAAACCCCGACATGTAACTGATCATGAATAATGAAAACTCCAACATGTAACTCAAAAGTCTGATCAAAACCCAACATCTTACAACTCAAAATCAAAACCCCAACAGACATAAATCAAAAATCCAAACCCTAACAAGCAATTCTCGTGGGTAATAACCTAGGAGCCAAATCAGTAAACAAGTTTATATCTCACCGGCAGAATTCCACTGTCCACCGCCAAATGAAGCAAAGTACTTCCCTCGTCATCAACATTATATAGGAGATCTTCTAAATTAAGTTGTTTCTCTTGGACTGAAATAAAGTCGGAATCATTTTGATCACTTCGTCAATTCAGCAAAAACGTGTTCTTCACTATCGGCACAATCGCTACCGTGCCTGAATGATACTATATGATGCTGCATGTTACTATCACTCCTACTTTTTAGCTAGCTCTTGTGTATTTTAATTTCTTGAGGCGTTCCCACTTTCTCTTTTCACAATCTAAGCAGTTAAGTTTATCTTCTTTTGACCCTGTCCTCAACCTCGGTCTGTACAGTTATAATCTGTCGTTGAACTTTTTTAGTTTCATTCATAATCGAGTTTCTATTTAACAATTAGATTATTCGCTCTCGATTTCTATAGTTGATGAGGCCGAAGGCCGAATCAACTATCACCTCATAGAAATCGAGAGCGAATAATCTAATTATTTTAGTAGAATTCTTACTAAAGTTTACTTCAAATAACGGTTTCCAATTGTTTCTCGACGTATTTAACTTTGCACCTTAAAAAGATCGCCTGGATTGAGTTGGCATTTAAAATTTAAGTCGTGCACGCGCGCGCATCATTTTTACAACGATTTCAACTTTTTAAAGGTGATTCCCGGGTAAAAGAACCCGCCATAGATTTCCGATGGAACTTGGTATGGTGTCATTACCAGTACAAGGAGATATTAAAAACGTAATAAAAAGAGGGGGTCACCGTGCTTGTTTTCATGCCACGATGCTGACAAATATGGTTATTTAGGTGACTTTTGGTTATCTCAGTGCGCAACAAATAAGTTCGATTATTTTTCAATGCGTCGTGTTATATCACACAGAATTTGACTTCCTTTGATTGCTTATTCATCTACGTCCCAGAAAAAATGGATCCAAATATCCTGCATTATTAACTGATATTTTTATCTTTAAAGCAAACATAATTTGGACTGCTCTATTGCGCCCGTTACGTCTCTATCTGTAGCATTTATTTCATTTGCCAAAAAAGTAGCCATAGATTTCTGCCAAATTTTTTCTCAGTTATTGCGGATATTGTTCTCATTGAATTTATAAAGTAAAAAAGTGGGGGTCACCGTGCTCGTTTAAGAGAAAAAGAGCTTTCATCTCGCTATCGAGCTTAGTTTGAGGGAAATCTCTCATGTTTTGTACGCGCGCGCGCTCACGTGCGCGCGCTGATGACGCAAAAATCGTGCGCAGTAGGAATGCGCAATGCAAAACCCAGGAATCACCTTAAGTCAAGAAGCCGTAAATGTCTTTCGTTTAGTCTTCTCAGGATTTTTTAAATTATCCCTTTTGATCAAAATTTTCCTCCAAAACTTTGGAAAACGAAAAAAACGTCGCCATTTCGTAGACGAGTTCCAGCCACTGCAAACTAATGGCTGATAGTGTGCAATGACTCAGCCAATCAGATTGCAGCATTTGCATTAGTATACAAGTAGAATTCTACTAAAACTCTATAGAAACACAGAACTAGCAAGGGCTGTTGACGTAATAATGATGCGAGCAAAGAGAATTTACATTTTGATGATCAATGTAAACAATTAAGTTGTTTTCCATTTTTTCGTCGCGGTGATTTCTAAGCGAAATAAAAAAGAACATGTCTCCGTGTTTCTAACGAGTTACAGAAACACTCGTGAAAGTTTAGGAGAACTCGAAAAGGCTTCGGTTCGTGTTCCCATAGCATTCCTCGTTCTCTCAAACTTCCACTCATCTTTCCATTCAACAATTAGATTATGAGCTCGAGACTTCTATCGCGTGATAGCTGGCGCGGGCGTGTATCGCGCATAGAAATTGAGAGCGAACAATATAACTGTTTTAGTACAGATCTACTAGTCGTTCAAAATCTTATGTGAATCCCCTTCACAGACACTCTGAAAACGCCAAGAAGCGGCCGTCATTTTGCCAAAATTGGTACACTGTTACGCTACTCACCATCTAACACCGAATAGATAGTTCGAGTAGCGTAGCCAATCAGAGAACGGCATTCGTGATAGAACGCTACTAGATTACACTACGATAGAAACACGGTACATGGTTCCTATTTCTTGATTAGTAAGTAAAAATATCAGCATAAAGCAAAAAGCAAATAAACGCCTGTATTACCAACTCCAGCGAAGTACTCGGCCACAGACTGGGCCCCTTTCGCCACAGCTACACTAAACGGGCTCATTTTATCCTCAGCAGCCTGAGCTATATCGCCTCCGTGTTCGACCTAAGCAAACAGAACACTTATATGAGAACTTGTCTATGTAATTTTAAATTCGACGTTGTCATGGAACAGTTTTCAAGCTGTCAGTCCGCATGTACCCTCAAAACGGCGTTGACCTGGAAGAGACAGTTTCTCTGTCCTCGAACGGATGAGGGACAAAAACTTGTCTGAGGCTGGGGGAATGATGAGATGATTTACTATATATTTCAGGTCGATTTCTGACCAGAACGAAACGATTTGAAAACAATAGTCAGTTTCCTAGAAATCATTTTTTATGATCTAAACAGGTCTTTCTTGATGGAATGTTTGAAAATAAATTGAATTGTGTCAAGAACACATATGAAAGCTATCAAAGAAATTAAATAGTGGTGATACGATAGTCGCAACTATAACCGAAAACTTATAACTATTACTAAACCACTCTTTGTGTCTAAAACATGGGTTGCCGCGACATCTCACTGAAAAACAAGTGAAAAAAAAGTGATACGATTTCTCGGACAAAAAATGAAAGTTATATCTCAGATAAAACAGGGCGTGAAGCCCTCTCCTTTCATTCGTCCTTTCCACCCATTAATTAAAACTGCTACGTTTTTAACAAAGTTTCCGTCTAGATTTTGCAAAAACATCACGATTGTTGAGAATGAAATGACTCTAAATACTTCTTCCATCCTTCAATGGTAGTAATTAAATCAGCCTTGTTAAATTATTCCAATTTCCCAAGAGTGACTATTTTTCAAAAGGTCAATTTCCCAGACTTAAAGTAAAATTCCCGACGTTGACTGAAGAATTTACTTTTTTCTCTGAGCACTACTGCCTAAGCTGTGACAGTCGTGTAATATCCTTTTAGTTCCTTACCAATCGCTTGCAAATATCAATGCTGTCCATTTGAGCGGCAATGTGTAGTGGCGTGTACGCACCGAAACCTTTGGCATTGGCATCACTCTCATTCAACAACAGCTGAAAATATTGAACAAAACATAAAACATTACTCTCTCTAATTTATATGAATCATATATGGTAATTTCTGAGAAAAGTGCATTGCATGTGTAACTGAAGACGACAATCAGTTTACGCTCCATACTAACGAAACGGTGAAACTGTTTTGCTTTTATTCTCACTGAGCACCTATTTTCTGCTGAAGCTCATATTGGATGCTCCTGGTACTGAATAAAACTGCCTACCCTCCCTTGTAGTTTGTAGCAACTCCAGGAGTGATTATTATGTTTTTCTATGATCGTTTGTTTTTTGCTTGGTTTTTTGAGCCTGCTTTGAAGCCATCAGGCCAGATCTCATCTCCTTTTTCAGCAGCATTAAGTATTTACGAGTATATCTTTTCTATTCTAGATGAAATGGTCATGTCCATCGCAGAGTAACACCTCCGAATTTAAATTCGCCAGTACTTATTTCTACGCCTGGGCTGGGCCTGAGACATTCTCGGAATAAAATTTCTGTCCCAAAGAACAAGACAAACTAGGTTACCCCACTGAGAACACGAACTAAGACTAATTAATTCGGAGTCCTCCAGAGCACTAAGATAATGGCCATGGTGGCTTTTATTTACACCAGCGCATGATTTTTAAGAAAAAAGGGCAGTCTTACCACTACAATCGCTTCACTGTCTACTTTCACAGCGGCGTGCAAGGGTGTGTCCCCTCTCTCATCAAGACACTTGACATCAGCTCCTGACTTGAGCAGCAACTCCACAATACTGACGTGTTTGCCAAGGATTGCATTGTGCAGAGGCGTCTTGCCAAACGAATCCGGGGAGTTTATATCTGGTGAGGAAAAGGTAGTGAAACATATTAACAGAATTTGGCCAAGCTTGAATCTATATGTTTTTTTTACGATAACGGCAGAAATTCACGCGCGCTCATTGGTTAAATTTTATTGTCCATATGCGGACAGACACATAAATTTGAAATTCATGCGACGCGTCAGCGAGCGAGAGCGGGCAATTCGACAATTGTTATCGTAAAAAACAAATTGATGTCAGTTTTTAATGCGTCTGTCCGGTTATAGACCCTTTGCATAAATGGTGCCTAAATTTGAATAACAATACTTGGTACATCCTTAGCCTCACGTTCATGTTTCAAGACAAAGGAAATTTCACACGAGTTTGAGGCTAAGGAGTGGTATCAAGTATTGTTTATTTCAAATTTAGGACGCCATTTATGCAAAGGTGATAGGTCACGCGTACCCGTTTTCGAGAAAATGACGATTTACCTCTATTGCTAGGTGCAGGCATAAAGAAAAAACCGCCATTTTTTTTGTGCGCGCGCGCTAATCACGCGTGAAATTATGCGCAGTGGGGATGCGAAATGCAATACTGAGGAATGACCTTAAATCTGATTTTCATTCTCACTGCAATTCAGATCACCACATTTTCTTTCACGTCTTCAGTGTTTTGCCCATTTTTTTGCCCAAATTTAAAACATCTTCAAGATAATGAAAAATTTCTCAAACATTTTGACATGAAGGCGTTCAGAATGGATCCCTCTTTCATGATCAGTATTACAAATGAAAGCACGTGGATTTTAAAAGAAGTTTCGGGCATGGTCAAAGTTTCAGTTTACGCTTACCCACTCCTTTTCCTAGCAGTTTTTGCACTTCCTCTTCATTTCCAGATAAAGCCGCATGGTGCAACTTTTGCAACTTGGTTCCTTTGCTTGCTTTCTGAAATTAAAAAAAAAAAGTAGAAGCATTTAAATAAGCCCAAGCAGAACAAGGTACTCAAAGAAACGCTCCGTGGTGCTGTCGGGAGTCGAGAGCATATGAATTCAAATACCATGGAAAAATGTCCAAATTTTAGATCACTGTAGATTCACAACTGCCAAAATCTGACAAGTGATCATAAGAAAGGGCTTTTTTTTTCTGAAGTAGACATTGTTTTAAACAGCGAAATTTTAAGCTGACCAAATGGGCCCTTACTACAGCCGGGCATGATTGTAACAATGACGTCACATCAGTCTTATATTAAACATGCAAAGAAGTCGCTATCAAACCTTAGTATATACACACTCAGTGATCTTGGTGTTTTAAGCAATCTGATTGGTTCGCTATCTCTGGCTAATTAACAATTATTCTTTGAAATCGAGGTAAATATTCTGCCACTATTCACCGAGATTGAGAAGAATAATTGTTTAGTATATACACAGGAAGTGATCTCAACAACATTTCAGAAGGAAACCATTAAAAATCGATTTAATTGACCTCTCAATTAGTGCGTGGAAACGTGCAAGCTGTACAAAGCATGCGCGAATTCGCGAAACTATTTACAGAATCTTTGAACATGGAAATCTATAGTTAATCTTCGAAAAAAACCTCATGACAGTCTAGAATAATGGTCTTTAAACACCGTTCAAATCAGTGTGAATCAAAAGTTGCTTTATTAAAAAGTATGCTCTATTTTTGTTTGGCTTACGCATTGTTAAAACCGAGGGTTATTTTCCCACGCTTTCGCTAGCCTTAGTAATATAGTACTAAGTGAGAGGAGATACTAAATGACCATCCAACGCTTGCAGATAGATCGGAGTCGTTTTGCGTTGTACCAGCTGGAAAGCTGTTTTATAAGAGTGCACGGTTAGAATATAATTTAAAAAAATTACCAACAAAAGTTCTTTGCTAGACTTTGAGCAAGTTTTTAACAGGATTGGAGACATTTCAGAGTCACCATGTATCTGAACAGGTGCAATGTGAGAGCCACAGAGTAGGCAATTGCAGAAGGTGTG